>PVKS010000714.1:0-74561 GCA_004027875.1 Aplodontia rufa | reverse complement strand
GGAACATCCAGCTAAATCGGGTCGTTTCGCCTACTGTCGGCTCCAGAACGCTTCAGCCCCCCAACAGCTCCATGTGCAGTGGCCCCAAACTGGAGCCCGCCCATGTCCGTCAAGGGGCAGATGGACAGACACACTGCGGCTGGTGGCAGGGACGACCGCTCAGCCACAGCTGGGAGTGAGCTGCTGGTGCATGTGACAATTGTGCCCATTGAGGGAAGCCAAACAAGAAAGGAGGCATACAGCAGAGCCCTACTTATAACAGATTGTAGACGAATAAACCTGCCAGCAAGCGGGCGCAGGGCAGGGCTGGCCTGGAAGAGGCCTGGGGCCAGCAGGAGGGAGTGGAGCATCACTGTCTCCCTGCCTGTTGGTGTCCTGGTGCGGACGCCCGTCCTGCGCACATTTACCGTGTATCCCTGTACCGCACTCAGGCTGCGTGAAACGCAGTGGCACAGCAATCCGCGTCTGCAGAGCAGTCTGATCACCACGTCCTTCATTAGAGCATGGACTCGCCCCGAGAGCCCGGAGGAAGACATGGACTCCGCTTACCAGCAGCGTCTCGCAGGCTGCGTCCTCCTAGCAGGAGGGTCACTTGAGTACCTGTAAAGCTGACACTAGCCACGCCCTGCCCCACCTCCTACCAAGAGCCGAATGCGTCACCATTGCCCACCTTAGCGAGTCCAAGGGCACACGGGAGGACTTCCTGGGCTGCAGCTCTCGGTCCCCATCCTGATGGAAAGCCAGCCAGCAGAGCCCCCGTGAGGCCTGGCTTCCAGGACGGAGGCTCCTTCTCCCACCCCCCACCATGTGCTCAGAGCTTGCTTCTGAGCCAAGGGCAGGCTTGGGGCAAGCACAGCACGCAAGAGACCACCCAGTGGTGTGTCCCCACCCCACAGGCCTGCCCTGTGCCTCTGACTTCCAGAAAACACCTTGGCACACACCGTCCACACTGCCTGAAAGCCCCCTCCAGACCCTGTGCTGGGATCTAACTACCACCACAACAGCACTAAGAGGAGATGCATCCGGGAGGGCTGCAGCCTCGTGCATGGGACTGCCACCCTTAAAAAGAGCGAGTCCGGCCCCCTCTCGCTCTCGCCCTCTTGCCTTCCGTCGGGCATGGTGCAGGACTTCCCGCCTCCAGAACATGAGCCGCGAGTTTCCTTTCCATTCATCTTAAGTCACCCAGCTCACAGCAGCACAGACAGACACTACCTAAGGTCCAAGAGACCGCCAAGGAGGAGCCCCCTGGGGCTGAGGGTGACAGACGCTGAAAGCTGGCACTTTCTAATTTTGATCCCTCATAGGAAACTGCAAGTAAACCGATGAAGGAGGTGAGTGGCAGGGGGACATCCACAGGAGGCTGAAGGACGCCCAGGCGATGGACTCCAGTCTGCCTGGGCGCAGTGTCCAGCTCCCCATGAGGGTCAATGCTGGGAACCGAGCTGATTTCCACAGCACCCACGTGTAGAGACCAGGCCACAGAGGGGAGTTGCACCTCTCCATATCAGAGCTGCCCTCGGAGTCCTAAGACCCTGCTGCCCAGGGGATGGGTCACCATGCACTGAGTATCTACAGAGGGGTGCTAGTACTCAGGGTCCCCAGGGAGGATGGCAGTGGGACAGGATGGGGTAGAAGTCATTGCTACTTCTCAGGCCAGGGGGAGCATCCTAAAAATAAACTCCTAATCTGTTTGTCTATCACCCTTTTGGCTCCTCCGGCCCCAGGTCTTCCTCTCCCAGCACATTTTGGACCCATCCTCTGGGGGACAAGAAAGGACACATCATGGGGGTGCTGAATGGTGCCAAACTCTCCCTCCCTGCACCCCCACCCTCCCTCCTTCCAGTAAACGGGAGCCCCGGACCTTCCTGGCATTCACTACCAGCAGCTCCCAAGATGTCCAATATGCTCATACCTGTCAAAAACTATTCAGGAAAGAAAGAGAAAGTCTTTATACCTTTTATTCAGCCAATTTCCCCCGAGGCACTCTGGGCTCTCTAAGAAAAGAAAAGGAGAGAAAGGAGAGAGACTCACAATCAAGTTCCCGCCCTGCATGGGCTCATCAGGATGCGCCTGGGAGGGAGGCATTCTCTCCAAGTCCCAGGAAGCCCCAGGTGAGGTGCAGGCTGTCTCTGCCTCCCAGTATGGTCTGGAGCCCATGTCTCACCTACCAGGCAGAGCCACAGGGGACAGAGCCTAGGCACCTGCTGTCCTGACTCCCAAAACCCCACCTGCAACCAGGGGTGCACCTTTCCATTTCCTAGGGCTCGCCTTGGCCCTGAACCCAGAGCCACCCCTTCTCTCTCTTCCTGGCAGCCCCCGCCTGGTCTGGGGGGCGTCTGCAGGTGCGCTTTGTGGATGGTTGATGGGGATCTCTCCTGCCAAACTGGGCTTCCCCTGCCACCCGGCCCCTCAGTAGGGAGTGCCACTGTGTCCCATGCTTGTCAAGGTATACACATTTATCCTAAGCAGAATTCTAAACTGCGCCGCATACACGTTAGCTCCTGGTTGGAATCAGATGCAGCTTCCTAAAGCTTCCGTTTGCAGGAGCCACTGGGGTGGAGGACACGTGCTCATTTATGCCATCACAAGGGGCCCGGGGTCAGAGAGTGGGTCGAGAGTTACAGAGCCAGGGCATGGGGCTGGGGCTTCCTGCCTGTGCCTGCACCCCTCTCCAGTGACCGCCTGTGTGCACGCAAGTGTGTGCATTTTTTCCATTTATGTAAAGAAGACAAAGCAAGTGAACAACTCCAGCGGCTCCTTCTTCAGATCTAGATCATCTGTCCACATCGTCACAAAGAGCAGGGGCTGTGGTCCCTTATTTCGCACATTCTTTTGTGCCAAGTGTTTGACATCACCTGGTTCAGCCCTAAGGGGCAGGCACTCTTCCTGCCATCCCCACTTTCCAGATGGAAAAGCTGAGGCTCAGATTGGTGAAGCACCTTCTCCAGCAGAACCTGGACCGACTGGCCCGTCCCCCGGATGGAAGGTTCAACCCTCTGCAGTCTGCCATGCACAGGCGGGAAGAAGCATTGGTATCTTACAGGCAAGCCCCCCGTCACAGCAGGGAGAGCTGTGGGCAAGGGGCAGCAGACCATAAACTGGGTACCAGGCAGGTGCTGTCACTGCCTCTGTTTCTCCAGGAGCTTCCAAACGAGGCGGATTGGATAAGCAGCTCATGCCGGCTCACAGACTCAACCCCTGCCTTCAGTTGATTTCTGTTATTCTTTAGGATTGATTTATTTTTTGGTTTCCTTTCATTAGATGAGTTGTCCTCCCAACTCAGCACAACAGGGTTCCATTCGATCCAGCCCCACCTGGCAAGCACCAGCAGGGCCAGGGTCTGAAGCTGGGTGGGTGCTGCGGGCAGGAGTAGCGGGAGGCCTGGGATCTCCACCTCTCCTCTAGCTGGGCAGCTCGTCTCTCTACTCTTCTCCCGGGCTCGGGCCGGAGTTCACACCTTTCCTCTAAGCACGAGGGACCTTCTGGCCCTGGGAGGCCCAGTCTCTGGGCAATAAGTACATATCAGTGTTGCCCCGTGCCACCTGCCCACCTCTGCCGTCTGCTCTGAGCCACTCTGCACCTCCCCTGGGCTGTGCCTGGCCAGCTTCAGGAGGCTCAGAGGCTGGGGCCATCCCAGCTTCCTAAGAGCCCTGGTGTTTGGAAACCTGCACAGATAGAGGGAGGGCTGGGACCTGGCTGCCAAATGCCCCAGCCAGGCTGGGGCCCTTTCCCAAGGTCTCTGTGCCAGTAGCTCCCCAGACTTGCTGGTTCCTCCGACCTGGTTCCATGTCACCTGGGTGATGCAACTCTTTCCTAGGCCTCCCTGGAACACCTTGCCACACGGTAAAGAAGTTGGTCCTGGTGTGGATGAGTCACATCCTGGAGACCATGCCTGTGTCCTGGCTGCACTGTGGCTGAGCTGGGTGAAGATGGACCTGTTGGAGTGGGGCTTCCCCCTCCTCCACACTGCCCCCAGCATTTGCCATCTTCCACCCCTCTTCTCTCTTTTCTCACCCCACCCACACACCCCACTGCCTGATGTGGCCCTGGGTTCACCGAACCTCCTTGCTGACGCCTTGGGAGCCCGCGTGGTGTGGAGCGCATTCCCAGCCCTGCCATTGGCAAGCACCGCCCTCAGCCGCTCGGTGGGATCATCAGCAGTGCTAATGCTTGCCCCATGGGTCTGGGAGGTGCAGAGCCCATCAGGCCAGCAGTGAGGGGCAGTCACAGACACCCCCTAGTGAAGCCCAAACGCAAGATTCAGGGCCTCCCTCAGCCGCCCCCATGTCTACTGCCTCCAGGTGAAGTCAGGTCTGTGAACTTCCAGCTGTTCCCTGGGAGCCTGGCAGGGCAAGGAGTCCTGTAGAAGGAACAGCCCTGCCCTTGGTGGTCACCACCCCACCCACCCTCTAGCCTCTCATCGGCCTCCCCCACAGGCCTGAGGACGCCGCCCCCCAGCAGCCCCGTCTGAGTTCCCGCTGTCCTCAGAGCCTGCCGTAGGGCTGCCACGGCCCCCGGAGACAGTAGCGTTTCCTGGAAGAACAAAGGAAGGAGGAACTCACAGGCAAGATCCTGGCCGGAACTCAGACCTGGAATCTGGCTCTCAAGGACCTGCTAGGGTTCTTCCAGATTAGTGCTGGCCCCTGGGGAACCGCACTAACACAGAGCCGTCTGCCCACAGAGACCCTCCCCACAGTCCCTTGGCCCCCTTTTCTTTATGCCTCTAAATTCCACCCAGCTCACAGCTCACCCCACACCACCTCCAAACAAGGACCAGAACTGGGCCCTGGGGACCCTCAGGGGTCCCCTGCAGCCTGCTCGGGGACCTTCCCTTTCTGTCTTTAACTCCACCCAAAGGACAGAGCCCTTAAAGCCTTGAACCCTCCTGCTCTTCACCCACTCAGCATTCACTCTTCAGAAATCGAGCTGGGGTCTTCGTGCGTGACCCTCAGGATGGGACGATCATGCCGCTGTCAGTGACGTCCATTTTCAGAGTGGTCACGCAAAACCACCCGACAGAAAAGTCTCTTGCTGTTGTGCCGGGACACCCTCCCTCCGCCCTTCCTCAGCTCTCCTCTTCCTGCGTGTTCCTGAAAGAGTTCCCGGATGGCGCCTAGGAGCCCTGTCCCCCACCATCGAGGGCTTGCTAGGGGCTCTGCTCAGCAGCCTCTGTCCTCCTGCCTGAGCCCATGTGGCAACATGGGGGGAGGAAAAAGGCCACTTTAAACCCTGCCCGCTCTCTCTTGTCTGTGTTGCTTGGGTTTTATTAAACGATCTGTCTCTGTGCTGTCCCTAGGGGAAGCAGAGGCAGAGGTGTAACTCTATAAATAAAAAAGTCACTATGGGTGGCTTAAGTGTGACTTTTGATGGTGGTGCTCATGACGGGAGAGTCTCGTCAATTTAAGAGGTCTTTCTTTTCTCCTTCTGAAAAACAAACTTGTCTTCAGAGGGGGCAGGGAGGGGAGGTGGGCCCTTAGCTTGTGCCCTGACCACTGTTGGGAACTGAGGGCTCTAGCAGACTCAGCTACCACAGAGGCCAGCAGTGGCTTTGGCTCTGAGCACACAGCCACACTTGGGTCAGCGGGAGGGCCACCCCTTTCTGGGCCTCTGGGGCAGCACTGTGCATGGGCTATGCAACCTCCTGTCTAGGGAAGCCCGGGCAGAGCCACATAGGCACCTGCTGTGGGTCCCTGCAGCCTGGCTGCTGGGGACCTGGTGCACCTTCCGCCTGCATGAGCCCCGTGTGCCCTGTTGCAAGGACCCCCAAGTTCAGCCCTGGT
Source organism: Aplodontia rufa (assembly GCA_004027875.1). Lineage (NCBI taxonomy): Eukaryota > Metazoa > Chordata > Mammalia > Rodentia > Aplodontiidae > Aplodontia > Aplodontia rufa. Next base: position 68,781 of record PVKS010000714.1, on the reverse strand, counting down.
TCACTGCCACTGGGATGGGCACTGTGTTTTCCTGCAGCCACGGAATCAACATCACATGCCATCTCCACAGCCACCCTGCAGTATGGAGGTAGGGGACAAGAAATAAGGCTGGGGAGAAAGCAGCCTACCAGGGACAGGCCAGACCCTGTGGCCTTGATCCAAGAAGGCCCGTGCTCAGCCCCGCTTGCTCCCCAGGTCCATTGCTCCCAGGGCTGAAGTCCTGGAAGGCCTGCGAGTCCTGCGACATTGAGTCCAGGTGGGTGACGCCGGCGCACCCTGCTAGCTTATGAGACATGTGCATTTTCTTCAGAATAAAGAAAATGGGGGCTGAAGTGGTGGCTCAGCCGTTACAGCGCTTCCGTGGCATGTGCGAAGATGTGGGTTCAAACCCCAGCACCGCATATATAACTAGGTGTCGGAGCAACGAAAGCCACGTGAAAATTGATTCTCTCTCTCACTGTCCCTCTTACATTTATATCTCTTATAGGAGTGTCATATAGAAGAATCAAGAGACAGGGGAGTGGGCAGTGTGGTTTAAGACCATCTGCATATCGTATGGTCACTTCACATGCATTTAAGATCCTTCGACAACTCTTTAATAAAAATTTAAAAAAAGAAAAGATAGTGAATTGTAAGAAAAATTGAATACGCCAATACTTATGAGATATAGTTGCAAGATACCACATAAGATATTTGAATAAGTTATGCTGCATACCTGTACAAAAATGTAAATGTTTAATCCTATTGTCAATTATATCTAAAAATAACAAGGGGTGACAGGAAGGGAGAAGGGGAAATGTTGGAACTGAGTTAAAGCAAGGTACACTCGAAGCATTTTAAGTATGTCACTATATATACTATAGCCATGTATAGAAAAAGTTCTTCATAGGTATAAGAATTATGTCACTGTATTTGGATATTTTAGGAGAAATATAGGACCCAGAAAGAGAGGCAAGGGATCTGGGGAACAGGAGGAGGGAGGTAGCGGGGTGCGGGGGGATATTGAACAAATTGTATTGCTGTATTGTGTACATCTAGGAATAAGTGGCTGCAAATCCCATCATATGTACAACTATAATGCATCAATAAAAAGGAAAAAAACTGATCGATCATAAAGAAATGAAAGAAGAGCCCAGGACCCCAGAGGAGCTGCCATTCCTGGGGTGCCCCGCATCTGTCTCCCCCATGTGCACTCCTCACCTTCCTAACACCTCTGCTTGTGCCTCTGTCTGATCAGTCCTGAAATTCTGTTCTACGGAGCACACCTCCAAATAGAGGTCCCCTCCTCCCACCTGGCGACACCATCTTCATCATTTCCAGTTTCCAGAGACAATCTGAGACCTAGAGAAAAGAAGCACCTTGCCCCAAGCCCCACAGCCAGTGCCCTTCCAAGCTGGGTTTGAAACCAGCCCTGCCTGGACCCAGGCTTTCTCTCTACTCTGGGTGGGGCTTGGCTTGATGGAGCCTGGTGCACCCGTACCTGCTGAGGGCAGGCCCACCTGGCCTGGAGCTGGCCCTACACTCATTCTGCTCATCAGTGGGTCCAGTTCCAAACCACTTCCGTCCTCAGAGCAGGAGTGGCCTCAGTGTTGGGGTGGCAGTTCAAATATCTTTTCTGCCTGCAGTTCTGACAGCAGGTCTGTCTCCTCCCAGGCCTCTGTGGCCTGCCGATCTTCCACTGCGCTGGACTTCGCAAGGCCGCGCCCCTTGACCAGTGGCTGTGGCTTGGGATGGAGGACCCAGACACTGTCAGCTTTCATGCTGTCTATGAGACGTCCCATCTGGTGAGACAAGGGCTGTGGGAGGTGGCCGCCCTGGGTGGGCAGGGCCTGGGGCAGACACTTCCTCTGCATTGGCTGGGCTTATCATAAACCTGTGAGCTCGCTGGCCACGGGAACATTTGAATGGCCTATAGCTGAGTGCTGTCTACAGCGCCCACGCTGGGCCACAGACAGCTGTGCACCCCCTCTTGCGCCTGGGTCAACCAGGTGTGGAAACTGAAGTCCAGAGAGGGGCTGTTCCCAGGGTCAACAGCACAGCAGGACAGTGATGGCAAGAAGGCCCAGTGCTGCCCAGGTGACAGCAGCCAAGAGTACCAGAGACCCTGCCGTGGACAGAGGAAGAGCTGGAGGACCCAGAGGCACGAGGTCAGGTGGGAAGGCCAGGGTGCTACCTCCTCCCAGGAGAGCTTCCAATAGGCCACACTGTCACCCAGTGCTGATCACCCAGCTGTGTCAACAGACATCCACTTGGCCTTTAGTACATGGAGAAGGTGCCAGCTGTGCTAGGCAGAACAGTGCCTCTCTCCAAATTTTATGTCCACCCAGGACCTCAGAAGTGACATTTGGAAATAGATGCTTGCAGATCCAGCTACCAGTGTGCTTATGAGCAGAGAGGAGGGACACACAGACAGAAGGCCATGTGAAGGTGAGGCTGGCGCAACGTGGCCTCAAGCTCAGGAAGGCAGAGGATGCCAGCACCACAGAAGTGGGGGCCAAGGAAGCAGCCTCTCCAGAGCCCTCAACAAGAGTCCCTGGCTCTGGAGTTCTGGAGGTAGAATTCCAGAATGCGGCGAGATGCTGTTACTCCGAGATACCCACATTATGGTCATTTGCGTGGCAGTCACAGGACAGTCACCCATGGCCTTCCCTGCAGGTCTCCACTCACCCTCAGGCCGGTGCACCCCATGCAGACTCCCTTGCCTGCACCCAGTTGTCTTGGCTTGCTGGGCCTGGTCCTCAGGCCACTGTAGCCCTGTCCTTGTGTCATCATCCCCTATGGTTTCCTCTGGGACGTTATTCCCGGCCACCCAACCCCTATACCACTCGTCCTTCTGGAGCTGCTCTTGCTAAAGGCAACCAGGACCGGGGACCTCGCCTGGTCCTTTCCACAGAGCCGCTATGTTGGCTGCATGCATTGAACCCTGAAAAGGAATTTTCAGACTAAAGGGTGCCACCGTACTGCTGTCCCCTCCAGGGGTATGTTGAAGCCGTCTTTCCATTTTGTCTGTGTGTTTGTGTGCGTGTGTATGTGTGAGGTGGTTATTTCTGCTACTTTGAATCTTACTGTGCTATAGTTCACACAATACACATAAGATTTGCCATCTCGACCATTTTTAAGCACTCGGTTTGTGGCATTAGGCACACAGACATTGTGCAGGACCATGGCCCACCGTCGCTAGGACCTTCATCTTCCAATTAGAACTCTGTGCCTAATAAGCACCAGCTCCCCCGACCCTGGGCACCCCCCCTTCTGCTTCCTGTCTCTGAATTTGTCCACTCTAGAGACCTCCAGAATCTGTCCTTTTGCTTCGCCCTCTCACTGAGCAAGGATGGTCGATGAGGTGGCACACACCAGTACCTCACTCTTTTTATGGCTGAATAGTATTCCACAGTGTGGCTAGACCACATTCTGTATGTCTGTTCATCTGCCGCTGAACATCTGGATTTTAAGTGATTTTTTTAAGACAATGAGAATCTTGCAATTGGCCACACATCCACATTTTGCTTCTGCTCCTAGCAAGTTCAGAAAGAAAAACTGTGGCTCAGTCTTCTCATTGCACAAAGCCCCCTCAGCATTATTTTTTGTCCTATCTTTCCCTTTGTCTGGTCTTGAAGTCTGTCTACTGACGTGCTTCCCTCTTCAGGTGGTCATGACAACGGATGCAAGGCAGGGGCTGAGACCCAAATGCAACTAGAGACCAGCAGTCCTGTGAGCTCCCAGTGGGGAAGGGTCGGCAGCTCCTCCGCTTGCAGTGCAGGCTGGGCTCTCCATGCAATGGAGCAGTGCTGTCCCCAGGCCTGGCTAGGAGCACCTTCCCTTGGGACTGCCCGGCAGGGCTTCTTGGTCCCTGTCCAGCAGGCTTCTGATGAAGAGGCTGTTCTTTCTAATGTAACTGAAAGGGAGGGGGCTGGGAGCTCCCCGCAGGGCCCGCTGTGCACATGCCCGCAGCAGCCCCGTGGTGCTGGCCACGTCTGGGCGGCCGTCCAGTCTCCGCTTGGCGGTATGACTTGGCTCCCGTCCCGTTTGTTTCCTTAAGAACTGGCTGCTCCTGGGTACGGAGCAGCAGCCAGCACTTGCATCTGCAGTTGGGGAGCCCTGAGCTCGTAAGCCCTCAGGACCCATCCAGTGCCTCTTGGAAACCTGGAGGCAGAGGGCCTCTCTGGCTGAGAAGGGTCGGTGGGATGCCGGGGTGGCAGTGCCCAGGGGCATCTGCGGGCAGCACTGGTTGGGGTAGGGCTGGAGGTGGTGGACAGGAGAGAGCTGGATTGAGCGCCCAGACGTTGGCTACACGGCTTATTAGACGAGCGTGTTTTGCCATCAATAATTTAGACGCCCTTGGTCCATTGGGAGATCGGCAAAATCTCATTTCCTGAGCAAATCCCCTAAGAAGCCAACCTGTTCACTGCTTGAAGATCTTCAGAAATCTGCCTCAATCAATCCACCTACACAATAAAAGTTGATAGGCTGGGCACTGGTAAGGCTGCCATCAGAGTCCACGGGGACCAGGCAGAGTCAGGAGATGGTCCCAGGACTAGGGGTGGGCAGCTTAGCCAGCCCGTCCTCCTCCTGCGTTCTGAGAGCCATGAGACGAGCACAGAAAATAGCCACACTGTTGGAATACAGGCACAGCAAGACCACCACTGGTGGCTCGGAGGCAGCCACACCGAGGTCTCCAGGTAGGGGCAGCCATGGGGCTTGGCGTCTACGGCTCCTCTGGCTCCAGGGACAGAAGAGGGCCATGGCAGGCCACTGCACACAGGCCTTGTGTCGGGGCCACACACCGTCCACCAGCCTGGGCTGCTGTTCAGCTTCTGTTTGTCACACAGCCTGGAGGGAGGGGTGATGGCAGGACCTTCCCTGAGACTGTAAGGATTACAGGTGACCAGGTATCAGCACAGGGCCTGGCCCACCATGGGGAGGGAACAGAGCCACCCAGGGCAGCACCTGGGGGAGCTGCTTGTGGCTGGAGTGAGTCTCTCCAAACAGGGGGGCACATGCCAGGGCTTGGGGGAGGGAGGGACAAAGCTTGGTCAGGCTACGTGGGCTGACACATTAGCACCCAGTCCCGCTGTCTCTGAGAGGAGATGCCAATCCAAGCCAACACAACACACTTCCCTGAGACAAGCTGCACCCCAGCCTTAGCCAGCTTCCCGGAGCCAACACTCTTTAAACGAGAACCAGGAGCGTGGGGCAGGCACTGGGCAGACACGGGGCCTGCTGTGTCCTCTAAGCTCTCTGTGAGACCCACACATCTCGTCCAAGACCTCTCACAGCCTGGCCAGGGGGATGCTTGGGCTCAGGGGAGCAGCTGAGGCCTTTAGAGGAGGCTGTTCCTGCAGTGGCTGGTGGCCTCGGTGCCACTCTCTGGAGAATGACCTCCAGGGCAGTTCCGTGTCCAGCCTCAGTCACAGGACCTGGCTCTGCAGAGCTTCCTCTCCAGCCCTGGGGCCCTGCAGGCTCAGCGGACAGCCCAGGTACTGTGTCCACTGCCACTCTCCTGTGGGAAGGCCCCTGCCCGAAGCTCCTCGTTCTGACATGGGACCTGCCATGCCAGCTGGGCAGGGTCTTCCTGCCAACGTGACAGGGCAGCGAGCGCAAGGCTACCCTCTCTCGATCAGCAACACAGCACACCGCCTCCTTCCTGCAGCTGACAGAGGACTCCGGAGACCCCTAAACCACCCAAACCCTGCAAATCCATCTCTGGAACGGCTGCGAAGCTGGGGGACTTGGGCACGGTTTCTGTTGCTGCTGGGGCACTGGCGGCCACCATGCACTCGGGTCTTCTTGTCTGACTGCAGATTCAGGTGTAGGGGATGCTGAGCTGCCAACAGGCAGAGCACACTCCTGGCCCTCGCTCTGGGCGGCCTGTCCTGGGTGCTCCTGGCCCTCACTCTGGGCAGCCTGTCCTGGGCACTCCTTGCCCCTCCCTCTGTGCAGTGTGTCCTAGGTTCCATGGTTCCACCCCAGCTCTGTTGGCCATCCTTTATTCTGCATTATGTAGCTTGGACCCCTGGACCCTTGCTGATGGTAGTGGGACAGCCCTCCCACACTCAGGGGCCTCCTAGAGTCCTAGGGGCTGGCCTAGGTGCATCAACCTAGAGCCCACTCCCCACTACCTCCTGGGTAGTAGGCTTCCACCCTCCAGGCCACTGTCACCTGCCCTGATCAATCACACCAGGGTCAGGTGCCAGACACCAGCAAGAGTCGCAGAGTCCACTACAGCTGGCCAGTTGGCCTACCCTGCTGCCCTGCCTCACAGGCAGTTGCCCCATTCCCATCCACTCAGTCTGCCTCCCTCCAAGCCTGGAGCTTTCCTGTGTGGCCCTGTTTGGTGCTGGCAGGCCCCTGTTTCGAGGGACCGTCATTTCTGTATGTGGGCACCCGTCACACAGGGGCAACAAACTGGGCCCCTGTGCTCCACCCTCCCGGCCGAACCTGCGGTGCACCCTAGCCATCTCAGCTTCTGCAAAAGCAAGCCAGTTTTAAGGTGTGACACTGGTGCTGTGGATGGGGGACTTAGGTGGTGCTCGGTGCAGCCCAGCATCTGGGGCCTCGAGCCCATTCACCACTGCCGGAGCCGCCTCAGAAGGTCTCTCCCGCCCAGCAAGCACATCTCTGCTCACTTTACCAGTTTCAGAATCTTCTCCTGATGGGCGTGGACTCCTGACACCCATCCCGGTGCACAGCTGCCTGCCACCCACCCCTGCTGACGAGCGACGCGTGCACCCGGCCGGTATCGACAGCACCCATCTGCTACCAGGTGGCTGCATGTCCGTCTGCAGTGATGGAAACCTGATGAATTGTGGATGCGTTTGCGCTCACATTGGTGAGGTCCCGAGGCGAACGGTCAGGACTTGCCACAGTAACAGCAAAAATAACTGCGGTTCTCCTTTGGAGGAGACCCTGATGAGGATGGGTAAAGCGGCGGAGCTATAGGTGCAGGTGCAAGCGTCGCCCCAGGCAGGCGCAGCTTCAGTGCTGGTCAGGACTGGGTGAGGATGACCATGGCGGGTGAGTTTCAGGCACCCTGCCCCACGGTGAGGACGCCTTTCTGTAAGAGCATCGCAGCAGAGTGACGCGCTGCAGGGAAGGTCCCTTGGGCGGCCACCCTCCTTGGCTCTCCCCAGCTGCCTGACTGCTGCTTCTCCTGCTGGCCTCCCTCCGCCCGCCAGCACCCTTCAAGAGCTCCTATGAGCAGGTGCCTGGCCCATCGACATGGATGCCTGGTGACTCACGCCAGGGTCACTGCAGGCAGTGTGAGGGACAGAGGGCTGTGATTTCCCCCAAGCACCCTCCCCTCCCCCTCCCAGTTCCTCAGTGGCACTGCCCGGGTCCAGCACTCCAAACTCTGAGCATCTCAGTGCATGCACTCTGTCCCTTGTCCTCAGGCCTGCCCAGTTGACCCCGGTTCTGTCCATTCTCCATCCTTAGACCTATTCCCGTCAGCCCCTCACCACCCACAGATGGCTTGGCTCATGCCCCCTGCTGTGGACGCCACTGCCCAATCTCTGACCCTGCAGCCCCTGCCTGTCCCCAGCCCACCAGCCACATGGTCTGCAGGGCTGTAGACAGCACCAGTTGTGCACCCCAATACCGGCTGCAAGAGCTTGGGGTAGGCTTGGAGCTTTGGGCTGAAGAGGTACCCTGGTTTACATGCATTTGGGGGGCTGTGATTGTAATACCCTGCACCCCAAGAGGTAAGAAAGGACAGGCCCTGTCTGGGCTCAATATAATAGTGCCCTCCCTAGGGCCCCACTCCGGAGCCGTGACCACCTTAGGCTACAGGGCAGAGCACGGTGAGGCTGCAGGTGGCATTAGGGCTGCTGATCAGCTGACTTTAAAATGGGGAGTGGGGCCTGGATTACCCAGGGGTCCTGGTGTGGTCACAGAGCCTTAAATGAGAAAGAGGGAGGCCGGAGAGAGCGTGGTCATGGGATGTGAGGAAGCCCATTGGCCACTGTGGGCTTTGAAGATGGAGGGGGACTCAGAGCCAAGCAGTGCAAGGTCTTTAGGAGCTGGAAGGAAGCTGACGGTGCCCTGGGGTCCCCAGCAGGACACAGCCCTGACAACACCTTGTTTTTATCCCAGGGACACCACTGCAGACTCCTGACCCCCAGGGCTGAAGGTGACACATCTGCTTCATCTCAAGCTCCCTGTGCTTGTTATGGCAGCAACAGGAACGTGACAGTGACACGGTCCCCTTGTGAACAGCTCTGGGACCACATGATTCTGCCCCTGCCACCACCCCAGTCACTCCCCTTGGCCCTCACCCACTTCCTTTCCAAGTTTCCATGTTCTCAGGGTAAGAGACTGCTGCATCCAGCACTCTGCTCGCGGACGTGGTGAGAAGCCGGGGCGGAGCTGGACGGCCCCAGAGCCTCACAGCTGGGTTCCTCCCTTGGGCACGCAGACCTGAGGACCTGGCCCCTGCCCCTGCCACGGCGCACAGCCCACCTGAGCCCTCTCCACTGGCTATGCTCTCCCCTGAGCCCAGAAGCTGCAAAGTTGCCCTCCCAGCAGCCTCTGCCTCTGGGATGTCCTGACCCTACACGGGGCGCTGTCTGGCCAGGGGACAAGAACAGAGGAGCCGTCATAGGGCTGTTTCTGAGTTCCCTGCTTCCCCAGCCCAGGCAGAACCTGGAGGTCAAAGTGGACCTAGAGGGACACGGGGCTCCTGAAGCCCCCTAAAGAGGGGGCTGGAGCCAGATGAGGCCCGCTTGCCCTGCCTGCACCAGCCCACCTGGACAAAGCTGGGGCGCAGCTGAATTTGACTTTTAATTACACTCAATGAGATTGTCCAGTTGAGGTTAAAAGAAAAGCCTGCCCCTCCCCCAGATGAAAAGAGCCCTCTCTTTAGCTATTTATATCCAGTGTATACATAACCAGAAAGGAAGGCTTCTTTATGGGCCATTAAAGATTTAATGTTTAATTTATAGCCACTTTCTCTGGCGGGGTGTCCAGACACAATGTCAACATTTTTAATTAAATGAATTTTTTTAATCACAAAGAAAGATATATATTTTAAAAGCCACATTTAAACCAGCTAGTAACAGGCCTGGGCTTGCTGGTCCCAGAGGGTGCTGGGAAGAGGGTGGCTCTGGAAGGCCAATCACAGGCTCCCCGACCACCACATCCGTGATGACATCTCCACAGCCCAGGAAGGTCCCAGGCACTGCTAGCTGAGCACATGCTACAGACCAGGCACTGTCCTGGATGGTGGAACATACAGTCACTGTGATTCTTCCAATGAGGGTGCATGGGATTAACTCCGAGGAAGTTCAGAGAGGTTGTGCACTCTGCCCGAGGTCATACAGCCAGGATAACGGGTAAGGAGCCATGTGTGGATCCAGGTAGATGCCTGAACCCATGGCCTCACCTATTCCCATGCAGTCTGCCCAGAACTGGCTCACCAAGGAGCCTTCTCCCCACCAGGAATTCTGAGTCAGCCATGGCTGCCACGTGCTGGGCAGGGAGAAGTGTCTGGAGAGGACCAGGAGGCTCCAAGAAGCCATTTGGTGAGTGTGAAGAGCCCCACCTCCCAGACCCTCATTAGCCATGGAGCTCAAGAGACTTATCGTGAGGGCTGCTTTCTGAGGGTGTGCAGAGGCCCTGGCTTCAACCAGCAGGACACTGGGGGCCGAGGAGAACTGAGCTGCCCTGGGCTGTCAGCTGACAGTGCCCACAGGCCAGCTGCCTGGGCAAATGCTTGCCTGCGTCTGGGACATGTGGCCTGGTCTCATGCATACCAACACCAGGACACAGAGGGGACCCTGCTTGGCCAGCAAGCCCATCCCTGGCCCTGTCCAAGGGTGCTGGCAATAGGGCTGGACCTTGCGGGAGCAGGGCTGGTGACCAGGGCGAGCTCTCAGGGCACCACTGCAGCTCAGATCCGGCTGAGGCCACCGCAGCTCACTCCTGTGCTGTGTCAGGAATTCAGACTTGTTCCGTGCTCCGGGTCAGCCCCAGCTACAGGCCTAGATTGCCAGTCTCTTCCATGTGAAGCCAACCATTGCTACTTGGGTCCTTCCACAGGCACTGGCCTGGCCTTGGACCAGCCCTGGATGGCCCAGAGTACGTCCACTCTGGCTATCACCTCGGCTCGACCTTCTGAGGAGACAGCAGCTTTTGCAGGTTGACATGGTGGTAGGATAAATTGTCACCAGCTCCAGGTGGTGCCCAGAGTCAGCGCCGAGGGCTGCAGGCCTCTGTGCAGTGCCTGAGCAGACCCTGCCTTCCTGTCCCCATGGCTGATAGTCTCTGCCTAACCCAAGACACTTGCCCTCTGGCCAGGCAGTTCTCTAGCTTCCAGCCAGTCTGATCCTATGCTAGGACAAGAAGCAGGCAGCCAAGTGGCCATGTTGATGTGTGCTGGAGTGGGGTGAGGGGAGGAGCAGAGAGGCTGGGAGAGGATCCCGGGTGATGGTGCCATATACCCATCTTGGTGAGGCCCCACCAAGACCGTGGCCAGATACTAATGACCCTTGGACCCTCTAGTCTCTGTCCTGCTACAGCTGTTCAAAGAAGGACTCGTCCAGAATGCTGCCCTGCCTCCCACTCTTCCCTCTAGAGCACTGTCCCTGTCTCTGCATGGGGTCAATGCCACCTTAATTTGAACTAAGTGTAGAAATCAGGCGCAGCCTGAAGCTGAGGCCAGTTTATGCTAGTGGCCTTTGATAGGGTGTTCCGCCATCCCCTGTTGATGGGTCCTCCCCCAGGAAGACACAGAATCAGCAGCCGGAGTTCAGCAGCCAGCACCCACTTGGCCTCTGGGCCAACCCTGGGGCTCAGGGGCAGCAAGGGTCCCTGGACTTCTCTCCCTGGACTGTAGACATCCTTCCCAGAGAGGCGCAGCACATGGAGACCCTCCTGTGCATGCAGGACCAGGGACTTCTGGGGGTGGGCGGAGTCTAAACCAAGCCAGCACCTTCAGCTGCTGGGACCTAGGACACTGGGCCACCGGGGATGCTGGGCCCTCCATTTGCTAGAGCCAAAGCACCAACCCTGCCCCTTCCCCGTTGCTTCCCTTGGGGGTCTTCCAGCCCCAGCCACCCTGCGAACTCCTGGTTACAGTCTTGTTGGACTTTCCTGATTTGCCTTCCAACACCACGAACTTCCACAGTGCAGATGGGAGGGCTGGTGGGGAAACTCAGGCCCTGGAGCCCTCCAACCCCCCACAGAGGACCCCACCTCCCTCAACCTTCATTATCTGTCCAGGTCAAGAGACTTATTGCTCCTCCTGGCTTTGTCCTTCCCACAGGGTGGCAAGCGGCCGTCTCTGGGGCTTCGATTCCCATAAACCGACTCTTCATCTCTCATGTGAAGCCACTTTAATTACAAAGCTAAATAACGAGAAGGAAATATTAAAATTAAAAAAAAAATCCCCACACAAAGCAAGTTTGCTTGTGCCGGCCACCGGGTCTGAGAGCCAAGACGGAGTGAGGATGGCACCATGCCACTCACTAAAAGCATGTGTCACGAAATCAATAATTCATCCACTTTAATGAGATAAGCACTTTGAAAACTAATTGCAAACCTGCTCCATTTACTCCGACCCACTACAGCCCTGATGTAAGTCACAGAGCCGCTGCTGTGAGAAGAAGAGTTGGGTAGGAGACACCAGTGGCCTCTCCTTCTAAGAAAAATCAGCTCTCACCCTGGGCACAGGAGTTTGGGGAACCGGCATGGCCACCACCCGTTACCCGCAGCAGTGAGGCAGTGCCAGGGCTGTCTGCACCCTGCTGCTGAGCGGGGATGGAGGGCATCAGAGCACAGCACTGATAAGCAGTGCTGGGTGGCTGTCCTGGGCTGCTGCGTGCAGGGACAGGTGGGGTTGGGGTGGCTTTTAGTTCACGATCCTCAAGCAAAGGCCTGATAGTTCCGGTACCTGAGCAATGCCCTCAGCATACACAGCCAGGAGCAGAGACGCTAGCAGGTGCTCTGGGGACCAGCTACAGGGGTGCTAAGTGGAACATGCTTTCCCCGAGCTGGATTGAGCCTGGGCACTAATGACACTTGGGGTCAGATCCCTGGCGGTAGAAAGGGAGATGGAGAGTGCGGGGAGGATGGGGCCCATGACTTGGCCAAGTTCTGTTGCCCCTTGCAGCAGATCAGAGCCATCACACTGCACAGGAAAGCCCACCCTGGAGGGGACAGCTGCTGCTCAGGGCCACATTTAAAGACCCCGTCCCTGCAATAGAGCCCGTCTTCTCAGTGTTGGAGCAAAGGCAGCCCTTTGTAAGGTGGTGGCTGGCTTGGTGGAGCTGATCACAGCTTGGGATTCTACTCTAAACCAGAAAGGTCAAAACTCTCAGTCCGTGGTCAGCTCCTCGCTTGAGGCTGAACTGTCTGCAGGAGCCAGGGCAGGCAGTAGGCTGTGCCATGCGCGCTCTCTTCGTGGCACATGTCACCTCCCCCAAACACAGCTACCGGAGTGCACTCCCCTGTTGAGGGTGGTGTGGGGAGGTGGGCATGGAGTGGATCTGATCTGAATCCCCCCCGTGGGACCTGCCACTGGGCTGTGGGCTGGTGTATTTGGGGCACCCAGCCTTGACTGCAGAGCAGCTGCCTGGGACGCTGACAGGAAAGCAGCAGCAGGACCAGGGCACACAGGGGCTGATGGGAAGGTAGCAGCAGGACCAGGGCACACAGGGGTGTCATCTCCAGGGGGAGCCTTTCCGTTTTCCCGAGAAACAGACAACTGCAAATCAGCCTCACTGGGGAAGAAAAGTAGAAGAAAGCCCTTTGGGGACACAGGGAACACCTCTTGGGCATCTGGAAGGGCAGAGGCTCAGCTTACAAGGGGGAGTTGGTTGGTGGGCTTGGAGCAGGGACGTGTTGGCACATGCACACGCTCCCTTTGCCATGTGAAGCCGGGGCACGCAAGGACATGGGAGTGGCTGTGAGCCTGTCTGCTGCTCCTACCGCAAACCTGCAGGGGCTCCTGGGAGATGGGCTGCCTGGAGCCTGGACAATCCTGGTGGACGCTAATGGATACTCCGCACCCATCAGTGCTGCTAGCTCTCTCTGCAGGTGCTCCCATCCAAGCTGAGTCAACGGGGTCAGAAGGGAGAACCAACCTTCCACGCTGGGTAGCAACGGGACCAACCCACAAGAGTGTGGCAGCCAACTCCAAGTGGCTCGAGAGCAGGAAGACTGCTGGCCACTGGGGACCACGAGGTCCTTCCAGACCTTAACTCGGGCTGCTCTGTGAGCTTCAGAGGCTAGAGGTTACTGCAGGCTAGGGAGCTGGACCCATCCTGCCCACTTTCCTTCTGGGAAGTCCACCTGCCAGAAGGCAGAGCGGGCCCTGAGCACCAGGAACTCCAAGCAAGCTCTGCCGCGCTGGGTGCAGGCCCCGAGCGAGCTGCTGGGCGTGCTGGGCAGCTCTGCCTCTGTGTGTCCGGGCTTGTGGCTGCAGTAGCCATGTTGCCCCATGCACCCTGTCTTCCCTTCCCTCTTTTTTTTTTTTTTTTTTGGTACTAGGGATTGAACCCAGGCGCTCTACCACTCTACCCCTGAGCTACATTCCCAGAAGTCCCCTCTGTTAATTTTAACATGGGGTCTTGCTAAGTTGCTGAGGTTGGCCTTGAACTTGTGATCCTCTGCCTGAGCCTCCCGTGTCTTTGTGCACAGCACCTGGCTCCAGGCACCGTCCTTAAATGCTCTCTCATGCAAGCCTACGTGGCAAGTCTCATCAATGAGGTAATCGGAAAGTCACCCTCATTTCCAAATGAGGAAACCCAGGCTTTGAAGTGTCAGCTGTGGGCACAAGGGGGATGTGGACCAGGCAGGTGGCCCTTCCTTCCATTGTCCCTTCCTGGGGGGCAGTGAGCCCCTGACATGGTGAGCACTGTGTAGATCCTCCCCCATGCTTAAACACAGCCCAGCACGGCTGCGGGGTTCATCATGAATTAAGGATGCATCAGGAGAGAGGGTGGGCACATGCGCTCTCGCTGACTGCACTGCACCCATGCCCACCCTCCCTGCCCACCCAGCAGTCCAATGCACCTGGCTCCCCACACTCCCCACCACATTGGACCCAGTGCAGTCTGTGGCTTGGGCCCCACATGCCCTGAACCCCAAATGGAACCACAGATGGGGTCCTGGGCCCTGAGGTGTTGGGGTCCCTGAGAGGGAAGAATGTGACCCTAGAAGGGTCCCAAGCAAAGCCAAGGTACCCACCGTGGACACCAGGTAGGCATAGATGCCCATGGCCACACCTGCACCTCCTGCAGCCCATTCTGAGCTGGGACCAAAGGGGGCCACTACCTGCCCAAGCCAAAGCAGAGCCCCAGGGCAGTCATCTGCCCAGACAGGCAGTCCCCTGCCCTAGGTTTGGGGATGCAACCAGGCTGCAGTGAGCTTGCCAGGCACTAGGGCCTGACAGGTGTCCAAGGCCTCTTCTACTGGAAAGATGAAACAGCCATCAGAGGCCATCCGGAGGGGAAGCTGGGATGCAGCAGGCATCTTCCATCCACATTGTAGGCTGGCTCTATGGAGGCATCTTCCACCCACACCGCAGGCTGGCGCTACAGGGGTATCTTCTGTCTATACCACAGGCTGGCGCTGCAGGGGCATCTTCCATCCACACTGCAGGCTGGCGCTATGGAGGCGCTACAGGGGCATCTTCCGTCCACACCAAAGGCTGGCGCTACAGGGGCATCTTCCACCCACACCACAGGCTCGTGCTTCGAATGTGCTTCGAATCCTCCCCTGGCTCTGTGCTCCCACCTACTCGGCTGACCCACTGCACGACCTCCTCTCTCCCCTGCTTTCTCCGTGAGTGCCACACTAGCCAAGCCACCTTACTGCCCTGGGACCTGCCAGTCATGTTCTGCCTCAGGGCCTTTGCATGGGCTCTGGCCTTGCTTCTGCCCAGCTGTTCCTCACTGCCTGAGACCTGAGACCACTCAGACTCTTCTCCCCCTGGATTAGAACCTGCCATCCCTGTGGCATTCAGGGCAGGTGAGCACGAGGATCTCTCTAGTCCTTCCCCACCGACTGCAGGCTCTGTGCTCTTTCTCTTGTCTGTGCGTGTGGACGCTGGTGTCTCTGGAGCCCAGGACTCTCGATAAACAGGTCTGAGTCAATGAAGGAGGATGGTCAGCACCCAGGAGGTTGCATACCCACATCTTTACCCCCCAATCCCCCATTTCTTTTCCTTCTATCTCTTTCTCTCTGTCTCTCTCCCTTCCCAAGACCCAGAACCTGGCTTTCTCTGGCATGAAGTGTTGTCACTGAGGCCAGCAAGGTGGGAAGGCCGGGAAGGAGGGGGCACAGTAGGGATGCTCTGCTCGGCAGCATGTCCATGATGAGCCCCCCCGGACATCCTGCAGGGGCTGCCCCATGGGGACTCTGCAGGGCTCTCCTGGCCATGCAGAGTGACTCAGCAGGGCAGGGTGGGGGCTAAGAGTCTGCACTTCCCACAAGGTCCCCAGAGTGGGCCCCAGTCTATGTGGGAGCTCTGACGGTGCTGCAGACTCCTATCCTACCCCTGCTCAGTCCCCTGCACTGATGCCACAGTGACTCTGCAGCTGGAATGAAGCCCACATACTCCAGGCCTCCCCCATTCATCAGAGAGGCTCTCACATGGCTTCAGCCCTTCAGTTTCTTGGCAGTTTGGAATGGGGGCTGGGGGACTTTGAGGAGCCAGGGCCGAGAGAAGCAAGAGCCACTATACCTTTGCTGGGTGGGGGGAGCAGGTGGATGTGTCCCCAGAATACCCTCCTTTCAGCAGCCTGCCTGCCGATGCTGTTGGAGCCGCCAGCTGGGCTGATGAGCGCCACAGGTGACTCTGGGACAGGTATGGCATCCGTCCACCACCACCTGGACAATCTGCTCTGGGCCGTTCTGCCCGGCTGCAGCTTGGCTGAGCAGGCTCAGGCCTTCAGCGCAGGCAGGGTATGAAGTCCAGGGCTAATGGGAGCACCCAGTCTTCCGTGGCCCTGGGGAGGTCACGGAGTCTGCCCCCTCCACAAGATGGACACTGGGCCATCCCGACTGAGCTTCCTCGCACTGTGACCCATGACCCACCCGGCTTTGGAAACCCTGGGGCCGGAGCAAGAACACCATAGGGCGAACTTTCTCAGGATCTCTTTTCCACTCCTCTCGCGGCCCAACGTTCGGAGGGTCAGCACTTGGTGTTTCATAGGCCCTTTCTAAACTCTGATCAGAGCTCTGGACAGGGGCTTGTGCTTTCTCCTGACTCTGACACTCTCTTCCCTTGGTCAGGCATCAACCTGCCGTGGCACGGCCCTATGGCCTGGCTGCCGGGAAGAGTCCTGCCCAGCAGGACAGGAAGGAGCTGCCGGGGAGCAGGCAGGAGGTGGAAGGCCACTCTGGTTCGCCATGAGCTAACCCCTCTGCTTCGTCCACTGGCTGGGTCAGCTTCCCCTGGAAAGCAGGGCCAAATGCTAGTACAGGCCTCTGCCCAGACCCCAAGCACACTGCCACGTCACCCACATCCTCATGCCGGGGGGTGCCTGGCATGCAGAGCCACCTGGAAAGCACGTGCCGGGTCAGAGCCTGCAGATAGTGGGTAGATCCGTGTCTCCAAAACCTCACTTTCCCAGAACCGCTTAGAGAAATGGTCTCCGCAGATACCATTAAGATAAAGAACTCAAAACGGGATCCTGGATTTAGGGTGCCCCCTAAATCCAATGCCTGGTGTCCTTTCAGTAGAGAAGGGAGGGAAATTTGAGACAGAGACACAGCCACAAGGCCATGTGAAAACAGAGGCAGAGACAGGACGGAGGTGGCCACAAGCCAGAGGGGCCCAGAGCCCTGGGAGCTGGCAGAGGCAGGAGCACTGACCCCTAGAGCCTTTGAAGAGAGCACAGCCCTGCTTGCTCCTCGATTTCAGACTTCCGGCCTCTAGAACCATGAGGGAATGAGTCCACTTGTTACAGCAGCCACAGGACACTCATACACGCAATGGAGTTTGAAACTGGCAAAAACAGCTTCTCCTCCCCTCCCCGGCTCACCCCTCCTGGTTCTCTTTGTCCCTCACTTGGTCCTTAGCAAAGTCAGGCTCAGGGTGCAGAGGGGTGGGTGAGACTCATGCAAGGCTCTGAGGACAGGTGGGGCCTTGACCCCACGTTCTGTGCTTTCTTCTTGGCTCCCAATCTCTTAGGAGGATCCTCTCAGGAGAAGGGGCAGCTGAGTGGGACATGGAGAAGGGCCCAGGGTTAGTGGCCCAGGGTTAGTGCTCCAGGGGTCACCACTGCCCTAGGAGACCATAGTCCAGGGCAAGGCAGGTTTGTGGAGATTCTAGAAACAGCACCAAATCCAGCCAGAGAGCAGCACGGGCCGCATCTGCTCCTCCTTCCTCGCCAGACACCACACTCTGCACTGGGGCAGTAAGGTGACTGGGCAGACGCGGTCCTGACCTCCCCACCCTCCTGTTTCAAAGGACACAAAGCACAAGACCGGCAGCTCTGAGGAAGGAACCGTCTCTGCCCCTCTGTCTGCAGGAATGCTCTGAAGGAAACCAGGCTATTAAGTTTTTAAACATAATGGCCT
Source organism: Aplodontia rufa (assembly GCA_004027875.1). Classification (NCBI taxonomy): domain Eukaryota; kingdom Metazoa; phylum Chordata; class Mammalia; order Rodentia; family Aplodontiidae; genus Aplodontia; species Aplodontia rufa. Next base: position 51,258 of record PVKS010000714.1, on the reverse strand, counting down.
TTTCCTCCCTGCAGCCGGCCCTGGGGTCCACAATTATTACCTGTCTTCAGGCAGTTGGGGGGCACGGGCAGCCACCAGGACTCTTACGGCCACTTGCTTAACGAGGGCTTCACCCACAGTGCCAGACTGTCCCCTCTCCCCGGCTTTCCCACTCTAATGGGCTCTCATGGAGTACCTCATCAAAAGCTTTTGAAAACTCAGGTAAATTATGTCCACCGGGCAGCCAGGGGTGCCTGCCACTTTATTAACTTTTTAGAGTACTCTGGGGGTTAGAGAGCCGATTTCCTTCCAGATACTGCCGCGGTTTGACCTTATTACCTCCGGGCACAGGCCTGTAATTTCCAGGGTCTCCCTGGCTGATGTTAGCGATTTTCCAATTTCCAGAAAGAGCTTAGTTTCCGAATGCCTTTCAAGATCACTGCTATTTTATACTTTCTAATTCCATTACGTGAATCCTCTCCCATCCCAGAGATTTACGGGGCCAGGATTTTGCAGGTAAGCTTATAAACTGCTTCCCCAGAGCCTGTGGCCAGGAAAGCCACCAAGGCCAGCCAGGATGCTTCCACCCGAGACTCCCAGTGACTTGGGACAGGTGTGCAGGATTGGCTTGAGATTGGGGGCCCCCACATAAGTTCAGGCAAGAGGGCTCACGGCTCAACATCCAAACCGCTCAGACTGCAGGAACTCAAATTCATTTATCATTGGAACCCTGCATCCATTCGGTCCGCTGTGACTGAGGGGGCCGCTCCCCAGGGCTGGGAGTGGAGCTAATCATTGTGCCCTCCTGAAGGTCTGACCTTCCTTCCAGTGTTAAAGCCTGCCTGATCAGAGCTGCCCTGTTGCAGGTCAGATACAATCTTGATTAAATTCACTAGTTTTCCATGCATCCTGGCCTCTGTCCCCAGCTGCCTGGGACAGCCTGGATGTGTTGGTGCCGTCTGCGTGAGAGGATGTTTGAGACCCTCAGAGGGAAGCATCCTTGTCGGCTGGGCCTGCCCAGCATACCATCATACCCAGAAGAGACCTCTGTGTTTTGTTGGGAATGTTCTAGAACCCAAGCTCTCCCTGCACCTTCTGAGCTGGGATTGTTTGCTGCCATCAGGTGGAACTGTGGCCACCTTTCTGGTGTCTGTGGCTGCCGGCTTGATTTGCAGGAACTATGAGTGGGCTGACTCCTGCCACAGAGCTTCTGAGGCACTTGGAGAATGGGAGACTCCTTGTGAGGCTGCGAGGTGACTCCTGGTGACCCCCAGACAGCTTCAGGGTGGGGGCCAGTCACCAGAAAGACCCACTTCCTGAGTACAAGTTGCAACTTAGCACCAGCCACCCCTGGAGAGGGGAGGGGATGGAGCTCACTCCACTGCCAATGGCTCCATCAGCCTGGCTGGTGCTGTGGGGCCCTGGTGAAACTCTGGCCCCTGGGCTCAGCAGTGCTTCCTGCAGTGAGCACACGGGGTTCTGGGAAAGCATGGCTCCTGGTCCCCTTGGGGAGTAGGCGTGGTGGCTGCACACTGCTGCTCAGTCCTCACCAGACCTGTGTCCTTTCTCATAAAACTAATTTTAAGTGTAGTGCCTTCTGGAGTTCTGTGGGATCTTCCAGCGAATTGCTGAATGGGAGGGGGTTATGGGAGTCCATGAGCTTGCGATTCAGAAGGACGGGTGGACCCCCAGGACCTGCTGCTAGCACAGCAGTGAGGGGGACCTTGTGCTCTGCAGAGACTGCTGCCTCCTGGCTGATCAAGCTAGAATCGTGCTGAAGTCTCCCAACCCAGGGTGGCTGTGGCATGGCATTGGACCAGGCATCCCTGGCCCTGGGGACCCTCTGTCACTCAGGTACATTCTCTGCAAGTCACTTAACTTTGAGGGTCTGAAGTGTCTCACCTTTACCCTGATAGTATTGAATGGATGATCCCATTTTGGATCCTCCAGTTCCAAAACGCTGTGACTGCAGGCCACCGCTCGGTGCAGGCAGATGCCAGGGGCTGGTGTCTCTCTGCTTGGGATCCTAACTGATGCCAGTCTTCTGGGGAGAGAGTGATGAGCCACGGGGAAGCCCAGGAAAGGTCTCCAGGTGGAGAACAGGGAGCACGGTGGGCAGGTGAGGAGGAGGGGGAGACGGGTCGGAGGGAAGGGACGAGGCGGCACCCCAGCCTTGCTTCTCCGTGGGTAGGGGAGTGCCCACGTGGCTCCGAACACGCCTCCATCTTCATCCCCCAGCTGCAGAGTCCACCCTGCACATGTCAGAAATGCCCCCTGTGAATCTGCCCTCTCTCCAGGTGGTCTCTCCTGCCTTTATCCTTCTCCCTTCTCAGCATCCACTTTCCTCTCCCGTCTCGCGAAAGCCCAGTAGACATTCTCTAGCTGCACAAGAGTTAGACACAGATGCGGTGCAGCTTCGGTGCGCTGGCGTCCCCTGCAGGGGTGTCGGTGTCGGGTCCACAGGGTTTTAGTCACCCAGCCCAGACCTCGCCTCACCTCTTCCATTTGCCATCTTTTCCTTTATTGCAAGATCCTTAGCTGGGAAGGGCTGAGCTTTGTCCCTTGGTGACGTCTGACTGCCCCGAGTGCTGTGCTCTGGACTCCAAAAGTCAGATTCAACCCTGCCCTCCACAACAGACCTGCCGGTGCCTCGTGCAGCTCAGAGCTGGCTGCTGTCTCCCCTATGGGGCTGCGAGCTGTGCCTGTCTTCTGTGACCCCAAGGTAGCCAGGTCCCAACTCCACCTCCATGGGGAGCTAAAACCAACTCAAGCATCTGGCTGTGGCCCTCTGCCCCTCCTCCCTCTGGGCACCAGGCCACACTCAAGTCCTGGCTGGCTTTATCCACCATATGGAGACCAAGGCTCAGGCTCCCCAGCCTCCCTGCCAGCGGTGTCTACACCACTTCCGCAGCAACCTGTCTCCAGGGCCCTGGCCTTGTCACCTGCTGTCCAGTGTCCCCACTCACTCCCACCAGGGTGCCAGTTGCTGACCCCATGAAGACAGCATGTCTTCATGCCCTGAAGCGGCTCCCTCTCTCCCTCTCGTCCGCACCCACTTTCTATGTGGCTTGGATGTGCCCTGGGTTGAACAGGACCCACCCCAGCCCACGCTCAAGTCCACCTGGAGCCCTATTTGGAAATAAGGACTTTGCAACTGGTTATGACGATTCCATATGGAGTAGGGCGGACCTGAAGTCTGATGACGGGGTCCTTCTGAGAACGGGCCCCTTGGATGCAGGTGCAGGGGCACACAGACACGCAAGGGAAGGAAGCCATGTGACAGCCAAGCCAGAGACGAGTGATGCAGCCACAAGCCAGGAATGCCCGCGTCCCCTGAAGCTGACGGGCCAGGAAGGACCCCCCCACCAGATGCCCTGCTCACACCTTGATCCAGACCTTTGGCCTCCAGAGTGTGGCAGCATTTCTGAGTTTCCAGCACCCCCTTAGTGGTAGCTCACTACACAGCCCCAGGAACCTCACACGTGCCGGTGCCCGCCTGCAATTCAGTCCTCTAGGGAGTCACAAAACATTGTTCTCCATGCTTAATAGATGTTTACCTTTTCCACACCTGCCCCCAGGCTCTCCCTGTCCTCATCTCAAGAGTCCCTGGGCTTGCTGCCTCCTCTTCTGGTCCTGGTCCCATTCTTCCCAGTTGTTTTTCTTATGTGCCCCTACTTTCCTTCCCTCTACCCTGGGCCAGGACAAGTTTGTCACTGAGAAGAATGCAAAGGTGGCCTGCCTGGACAACACTCTTGGGGGTACTGGAGAAACATCCTGTCCATGAGCCGGGTCAGAGAGGAGAGCAGGAACCCGTTTAATGGTCCTGCTCCCCATCCTGGGCCTGGGGGTGGCGGGTGCAGTTCTACTACTACTCTGACTCACAGGGCAGGGGGCAAACAGCATGCCTACAACATACGGGTGCGGTGGCCTCTGTGACAGGGCGTGGCCAGAGAGGTGCCTCGTATTGAGTGCCTGCCGTGCAGGGGACGAGTCCATCCATGAACTCGTCACAGTTGGGACGTCCCCTGAAGTCTCCTGTGCTCATTCGGGAAAGAGAGCAGCCCACAAGGGCCCTGAACTCCCAGGGGGTCGATGCACTGGTGGCTGAAAGGACTGTTGAGAGGGGGACCTCGTCGGAGGAGGCAGGATGCTGGGGGTTTATCTTCTCTCTGGCCCCTGCCTCTCTCTCTGCTTCCCGGCTCCTAGGAGCTGAGCCACCTTCCTCCACCTCCCTTGTCCCCCAGGATGTTCAGCTCAGAGCTACTGAGGCAGCCTACCGGAGCCTGAGACCTCAGAAACTGAACCAAAATAAACATTTCCTCATCTAGATTGTTTTCTTCGGGCATTTTGGTCACCTGACAAAAAGCTATCATGCTTAGGTCAGTTCCCCTCCCCAGGTGGGCACCCCATAGCCGAGAGGGGATAGGACTTGGGGTCACCTGACCAGTTGGATCAGGGGCAGGCAGTGTATACATTTTTTTTTCTTTTCTTTTTTTAAGAAGGAGGGACAGTGAGAGAGAGAGAGAAGCAGTTTTTATTTAGTTTTTCACCTGGCTTTCGTTCCTCTGACGCTTAGTTGTGTACTAAGTTGTGGTGCTGGGGTTTTAACTCGAGTACTCGCGCATGCCAGGCAAGCGCAATGACCACTGATCTACCACTCCAGCCCGAGTGTATATTTTTATGGTCATCACAGGCTTTGGGGACAGGTGACACCCCACTGGAAAGGACTCTGAGAAAAAACAGCACAAGGGCCTGATTGGCAGCCACTCACAACCACCTCCACTGCTGGGGGGAGGGAGGCTCTGATGATCTCGGTGGCCTTGGGTGAAACCCTTTTTTCACTGCAGGACAATCTGAGACTGTTGTCCTGGCCCTGGCGGCAGCTAGTGTTACTCAGCTGAGTTCAGACCAGGATTAAACTTGCGACATCATTATTTACTTAAAATCACTTGAGGGTGGGAGTGACCCTTGCTACAGTCAGGCCCCAGGACCCCCTGCTGATGGCAGAGCCCGCAGCTGCTCAAGACCCTGACAGGAAGCAGTGCAGCATTTACATACAACCCACGCACACGGTGGGCACTAAATCTCCAGATTACCAACAGAACCTGGCACCGCATGCAAACACCATGCGGATAGCTGCTACACCGTCTTGTTTAGAGAACAAGGCCAAAGAAAGCTGCCTGCTAGTGCTTAGTATAGGCCTGCATGGACGAAGAGGCCCCTGGATGGACAGAGAGGGCTCTGGATGGACGAGGAGAGCCCTGGATGGACGTGGACAGCCCTGGAAGGATGTGGAGGGCCCTGGACAGACACTGAGGGCCCTGGATGGATGTGGAGGGCCCTGGATGGACGTGGAGGCCCTGGATGGACGTGGAGGGCCCTGGATGGACGTGGAGGGCCTTGGATGGACGAGGAGGGCCACCTATATTTCCTCTTAGGTGGCAGTTGGGACATTCATTTCCCTCTACCCATGGTTGTCCCCAGCTGTCAGTCTCCAGGTGGAGCTATAGCCCCGACCCATACGGTGATGTCGGTGCCACACAACCACCTAAGGAAGATGCCTCCCCTCGCCCCCCAGGAGGAGGAGCATCTCCAGGTCCTCTGGCTGACCATCGGACCCCGGCAGGCTTCCCCACCGTGATAGAATCGACTACGGTGGGTGCTTTGCTCAGCTGGGCTCTGCCAGCGGCAGATGATTTTGCATCTGGTTTGTTTCTGGGTGGAGTCATCCCCTTGAGGTCTCGGGTGGCAGGAAACAGGTTTGCATCCTGTCCCACTTTCTCCCTGCCCTGTCCCCTCTCCCAACATCCCTCTCCAGAAACACTGTCCTGGTGAGATACCCATGTTCCCTTTTCCAGGCCACTCCCATCACAGAGTAGCCCCTTCTGTGGCTCCAGCTAGCCTTCTACAGCCTGCAAAGTCCCCAGAGGGACATCCACGATGAAGGACTGAGGGCCACCACACTTCTGCTACTTGTCATTGCTTGTGAGGACAGGGGTGGGACCAGAAGTCTGAGTTTAGATCACCCTGCCTGAAATGTGGCATGATGAGAATTTTCCAGAATGCTTTAGGTCCCAGGGATCTGAGGGGTGGAGATCCTTTTGGCGTGGGATGGATGAAGTCAAGAGGTGTCACAGAGCCACCCAGAGGTGCAACCATGGCTCTGATCCTTGTTCCCACCCCGAGCAAGCCAGGCTCAGCTTGGCCAGTCATGGGTTAACCATGACCTGGGATGTCAACTGGTGGGCTGAGGCTTGTGGCATGTGGGTATCTGGGGGACACTAGGGCATGCAGCAACTCCACTAGCACAAACATGTGAGCAGGGTAGGTATGGGAAGGGCACAATCCTGGTGCCAGGCCCGGCTTCAGAGCAGAAAGAGTTAAGGCCAGAACATGCTGGCTGCCAGAAGCCCAGCGCCTTGTGACCTGGTGGTGCTTGAGGGGCAAGGGGCACCTTCTGCGTGGAGGAGCCAACCTGGCCTGGCCTGCTGGGAGCTGACCCTGGTCTCCCTGCCCTCCAGTGTCTGCAGGCAGGTGTCTTCCAAGGTGGTGATTCAGCAACAGCATGCCCCAGATTGGTCTCCAACACTGCCAGACCCACGCAGAAAGGTGGTCAGGGGTCACGGGGCCTCTGCACGGGGGCCGGGTGGTCGCTGATCCTGCACACAAAGCTGGCCTTCCTTCTGCGCCTGTGTCCATCTGTCTGGGCACTGGTGCCCTCCTGCGATGTTCTCAAGATGTCCCCTGTCTTTCGGCCAGAGATTGGGGAAGCTTGGGCTGTCAGAGCCCTGTGGAGTTCTCTGCCTGTGTGACCTGGCACAAGCTGCATCAGTTTCTGCCTCAGTTTCCTGATCTGTAACACAGGGACAGCAGCATCCCCCTCATGAAGACTGAGTGAGTAGATATTTTTAATTACATGGCAAGGGGCCAGGCACACGGCCAGCACTCAGCAAATTCAAGGTGTCCTGCTCATCTCCTGCACGGACCCTAGAGGGAACAGCTCTGCAGGCCGGCCAATGGGATTGGGCCTTCCATGTCTGCCAGCAGGGATGGCTCCGGCCCCTCTCCCACCTGCCCTGGGTGGAAGCCATTCCTGCTGCAGGCCCCAAGAACCTCAGTGGTGCTGGGATGGCCAGGCAGCACCTGGAAATGCCACATGAGGGCACTGGCAAGGGACTTTGTTCTCCAGCAGGCTGGGGCAGATCATAGGTGTGTCCACATGTTCTGTTCCTGCTTGTCCCCAAATTTACCCACCCCAAGAAATGGCCCCACATCCCCCTGGCTGCTGAGCCAAAGCGCAGGGCCCGCTCTTGCTTGCTCTCTGCCTCCCCACCCCACTCTCACTGCCAGTGGGTCTTTCGCCCTTCCTCCAAAGCAAATCCCAGAGCCTCAGCTCTCTGTCCCGCCACTGCCTGGGTCCAGGCCACTTCCGCGCTCGGGCTCCCAGGTGGCCTCTGTGCCCACCTGCCTCATTATCCACCAGCTCTGAGAATAGGACTGAGTAGGCACCACCTCTTCCTGCTGGGCTCAGCCCTGCTGCCAGACGTTGCGAGGACCTCTGCTACCATGTGCTCCTGGCCCTCTGGCTGTCCCTCCATCTGTCCCTCTGCCTGGCACGCTCTATCCCCTGACCTACTGCCATCACTTGGGCCTCAGTGAGGCCCATCACACCCGCCCCCTGCCCTGCTATGTTCTCTGCTTAGCATGCACATGAGGTCCCCTTTCAGGACCTGGCTTATCTGTGGACCAGCTGCCCCCTTCTTGGACTGTGGGCTCCATGACCCGAGGGACTGACTCTCTGTAGCCCTGAGCCACAAACCCAGCACCTGGGACGTGCCAACCACGGAGCAGGAGCTCACTGAAGGTCACTGACCGTGAGTGAGAGGCAGGATGGAGAGACGTTGGCCCCTCTCTGTGGGATCTCAGATGCACCCACTGGGCATCTGCAGTGCCCAGCTCCATGCCAGGCGTGCTCCTGTCCTTGCAGGGTAAGGGCTGCTTGGAGATCCTCACTCCTACACACTTGCTCACCCCAGGTAATCAAGTGGCACATGATCCCAAAAGGAGAGAGCCGGCTGTGGGGGTCTAAGAGGTGTGGACCTGGCGCTATGAGTTCATATCCTCTGTCAAGAGCTGCCATGCCTCCTGGGTATCCACCCTGCCCCTGCCTAAGAGCAGCAAAAGCCTGTGTTCACGTGAGTATGTGTACGTGAACCTCCACAGCAGCGTGGTTCACAAGAGCCAGAAGGTGGAAAGGACTCAGAGGCCACCAAAGAGCGGGTGGCTAAACACAGCACTGTCCATGTACGCAGTGGCCGAGGGCGAACCTTGAAAGCATGCTGCCAAGGGACGGGAGCAGACGCAGCAGGCGTGTGATCCTGTCTGTGACACACCGGGAGGGGCACTGAGTGTTTGCAGAGCGGGAGGCCGGAGGCTGGGTGGTGGTCCTGAAGGACACAGGGCTCCCTTCGAGTGGATAAAGGGCAATGGTCGCACAGCTCTGGGAATGTGAAGTGCACACTTGCAGAGGCCAGGGGCACTGCTGCTTAGAAAGCAGGGGTTTCCTGGGCTGCCGCACCTCCAGGCACGCGGAACAGCGCACTCAGCGCCCACCCCCGCAGTGCACAGGTGCCTCTGTCCTCTTGGAAGAGCCCAGGAGCAGGATTTGCTGCTGAAGGTCTCGGGGCCAGCGAGAGGTGGTACAGGATGGCACACAGGGCCCAGTGGCTCCAGAACCTGCCCTCTCACCCCCCCCTCCCTCCGTCAGGGTAGACAGGCCGAGATGATGTGGCCTTGCTGTGCCCTGGACTCTCGGCTTCCAGCCTACAATCAGCGGGTGAAGAGGACGGCAGAGAAGGCTCCACTTCTGTCTGGAGGTCAGTGGGCGGCAGGACGAGGGGACACTGGGCACCTTGGGCATCACATTCCCCAGAGGCCAGAGGAAGCCCAAGTGCCCCGCCACTCTACCTCCCTTCCGTGGTCATCTGCTGTGCCTGGGACGGTTTCTCCTCCACCTCCGGGGCAACCTGGCTTTGCACCCCTGCCTGCCCTGCCCAGATCTCTCCAAGAATTCCACATGGACACAGCTCCTCTGCACCTCCACCGTAAGCACCACGGGAGGGCCGCAGCGCAGTCTAACTCTAACTCCACAGAGGATCACTAGCAGGCCTGGGACTGTGCTGGCGGGGCTGACCTAGGACTCACATGGAGGCTCGAAGACGCCCCCACACTCAGCTCCGGCAACGCGGCAGCCCCACCCCATCACAGCTACCACCCCTGCCACCTTGGGCCTTCACCCCCCCAGTCACCCAGCCAAGTAGGAGAATGGGGGCATTGAAGACACCCGCCCCCCGGGCCCAAGGGCCAGGCCAGTTGTTGTTGGTGGTGTCTTAGAAGGGCTGGCTGGAGCGTGGGGGCCAGCGGCACAACACGTAAGCTGAGAGCTGGGGGACCCAGCCTGGCAGACCTGGCACTAACTCTGTGGGCTGGGCACACACAGGAAGGAAGGCTCACTGCAGAGCTGAGGGTGGGAGCCCCCGGGGCCCCTACACTTATCCCCAGGCAAGACCCCAAGAGCTCACCACAGGGGTGGTTTTCCAAGCCCCACACCAGGGTGTGTGAGCTGGCCAGGTCATGGGGGTGGGAAGAGGGAAACTGGCTAACAGGACTCTGATTGCACATGTCCTCAGATTCAAGATCAAGGGGGGGTGTGGTGAAAACAAGGTGCCACGTCTGTCCTCAAACCAAGAAATGGATCTGTTTGCTGAAGTCCTAGGAGAGGGCACCCTGACAAGCTCTACCAGCCCCCAGGCTGCAGGAAGAGGGCCTCTGTCCCCTGCTCAGAAAAGCCAAGGAACCTGTGCCCCAGAAGAGGGGCGAGGCCTCTGAAACTGAGCTGTTGGCCTTGTCCCGTCTGATGGGACAGTTCAGGTTCACACCATGAACCCCTGTTCTCAGGTAGTTCTGGGGTTTGAACCCAGGGCCTCCTGCATGCTAGGCAAGCACTCTACCACTGAGCCACACCCCCGCCCTCAGGTGGGGTTTGAACCAGAACCTTCTGGCTCTCCCTCCTGGCGCTTCAGGCAAGTGCCCCCTGCCCAGCCGGATCCCCCTGGGCAGTCGCCCGCTGAGTGAGAGCTGGCAGGGCGAGCGTGCAGTGCCATCATGTGCCTGTGTGCCCATGGCCTCTACCATGCTGGCTGGGCCTGAACTCAGGCCTGGCGCTCAGCTGGACTGACCTGGCACCCAGCCTGCAGCCCTCAGCCAGAGGATGCTGCTGATCTAGCCCTCCGGTCCCAGCCCTCTGGTCCCAGCCCAGGTGCACGCTATGGTGGCACAGCTCAGCTGCTTTGTCATCTGCGTATGCAGAGGACTAGAGTGCACGATGGCAGAACCAGGTCTCCGGTGTCACCTGGCCCAGCCCGCTGGGGCAGATGAGGAAACAAAGTCAGGAGAGGATGGGCCACGTGGCCTGTAGGTGCAGGGCAGCACCCGACCCTCTCCAGATGACAACAAGAGTCTGTGGCCACGTGCTTCTGTGGGGCCAGCTGCCTTTGTGAGCACGGTCCCATCTGGTCCCTCTCGAGCACCTCTGACGTCCTTCTGAGACATACACTGTGGATGCTGGCTTTCTAGGTGGGGAAACTGAGGCTTAGAGTGCTAGGTTCCCAGTTATATGTCGAACTGGGACGAAAACCATGATCTGCCAAGCTTTGGACCATGTTGCGTGAGGGAGCAGGTGAGGGTGAGGGCAGGGGTGAGGTGGCTGTGGAGCTGGGGTGGGGCCCAGCAGGAAGATAGATGGCTCTGGATGAGCAGGACTCGAGTCTGCTTCCCTAGGTTGGCACAGTGGAACACGCTGACAGGCCCACAGCACTTGGGTGGCATATCCCCGTGACATCTCCACATTCCTAGCTGTGTCCAGGGCCTCTACACAGATGTCAAGACCCCTGTGGGCAGAGCGAGCCTCCCTGTCACTTCCTGCAGGGGGTGCTGTGGGCCTGAATGAGCCAGGCTGCACCAGACCCCTAGCTAATAATCCATGCACACTGCTTCTGCCAGCTTTCTCTTGTCACCTTGCCCTGTCCAGCTAGTGTTTGCTCCCAGAAAGCAAACTCACCGTGGGCACTGCCAAGCTCCCCACGGTCAGCAAGATGCTTCCGCTGAGGAGAGCGCACTCCCTGTCAGGCCCCAGATGCAGGGAAGCACTGGGTCCCACCAGCCCATTCCAGCAGGGGGACACTTTCTCAGGAAACGGAAGGCAGATGGCGTTTGTTACTGAGAAATCAGGAAAATGGGCCAGTGTTGTCCGGGGTAGCCACTGGAGGGTCTCAGCAATCCTAGGCATCAGTGAAGCAAGATGCTGGGCCAAGGGCTAGAGCAGTGGCTCAGTGGTAGGAGCAATTGCCTGGTATGCGTGATGACCCGGGTTTGAACCCCAGCACTATGTAAACAACTAAGTATTGGAGAAACAAAGGCCAGATGAAAAAATAAAATTATGAATAAAATTCTCTCTCTCTTTCTCTCTCGCTCTCTCTCTCTCTCCTCTCCCTTCCTCTCTCTCTTAAAAAGAAATAAAGATGCTAGTCCAAGAGGCAGAGGGTGGGTCTATGTGTGTGTCTGTTTATGTCTCTATGTCTGTGTGTGCACGTCTCTAGAGCAGTAGTGGGAAATCCAGAGGAAAGCTTCCTGTCACCATGCAGAATGTCACCAGGCCTGGAGGGGAAAACCGTGTAACATTGCGAGGTGTCTACACGTCACCAGCCAACACCACGTGCCCTTCTGGGTGTACACAGCTCTCCAAGGAGATCATCTGTCCATGTAAAAGAAGATGACAGTCCTATTGGGGTCCCTGTGTGAGCAGACCTGGAGAGCATACCGAGAGCAAGGACCCAGAGGTCACATGGTCAGGGTGGTAAGGGCCACGCTCACAGCATTAGGAATACGAGGCCCAACCCCAGGGCCACGATGGCTTCCTTCTGATGTCTCACACCAGCGCTACCAGCTACTGCAGAGAGGCATCTGGCACCTGTCCTAAACAACTGAAGGCCCAGGAGTGAGCCTCACCCTGCGGGGACACATCAGGGAGACTGTCCTGTGTGGGCATGGGGCGTGGCTTTGCTTAGAACATTCTGGAGAGGAGGAGAGCAGGTGAGCTGAGCATGGTGAGAGGGAAGGGGCTCCCTGAGGTCCCTCCCCCACCCTCTCCAGATCATGTCCACCTCTCCACTGGCAGGTGGCCACAGTGGACTGCGCAAGACCTTCAGAGGCAGACAGACCAGCACGTGGCTTAGGAGCTCTGTCTTCCCTGAGGCTGGGCACCCTGGTGGATGTCAAAGTCTCACGGAGCCGGGTGAAGTAGTGGAGCTCTGATGGGAACCAACTGGTGCTGAGGCCCTAGGGGAGCTGATGGGGGTGCCAGGGACGCCACCCTGACTGGCCCCACTGCCCTTTGGATACATTATTGGCATCCCCCTCTGCTCCACCTGTCCAGCTCCACGGAGATCCTGTTCAGTGGGCAAATTGGGGGGTCTTGATGGGACCCTCACCGGCTGGTATGAGTGCTCAACTGCCCTGCTCCAGGGCTCCCACATCAGACGGTGTGAAAATCAACAAGTAGCCCGGAGGGTGCTGCTTCTGTAAAAAGTAAATCTATGTATATTCTGGCACTTGGTGGAGCTCACCTGTACCCGTGCGGGGTGCTCAGGGGCCCTAATGAAGAGAGAGCCGTCTCCGGGAAAATAAATAAGCATCCGTCTAGAAACAGACGTCAACACAGGCGCAAGCCATTAATTTGATCATCGTGGAGCTGCTCCGCGGACTTTGCTGAGACAAATAGATCTGGTGCGAAAACGCCGAGGGGGCGGGGATGCGGCAGAGCGGCATTAATTCAAAGCTTCCAGGTTGCAGTCTTATTTGTTCTCTGAGATAGTGCTGACCAAATCCCCTGCGGCTTATTACTGACCCTGCAGCTCTGGAGGGGCTCGGAGAGCCCAGAGGCAGGGCTGGGAGGGAGAGGCGCCCAGGAGCACAGATCAACCAGGAGGTTGATGGCGAAGTGGGCGTGGGGAGGGGCGAGGGGCGGGCAGGGCACCGCGCTGTGTCGGCTGAATAACATGCAGGAAAACGTCCGTGTCAAAATGTTTCCCCCTAAGGGACTCGCTGATACATTTCCTTCTTAGAAAAGGGTTCTTTTCTCCCCTCGAGAGCTTAATTTCATTTGGAATGAAAAATGACGAGAGCGAATTGGACCCGCAGCTTGGACCCAGCCTGAATGCTGGCTCAGTGCACTTGTTGTTTATTTAGCTGGAAGCCTGGGTGGGAAGTTATCACCTTCACCAAAGCAGAGGGAAGTGGGGCCCGGGTGGCGTGGACAGGGAGGGCCTCCGCAGGGTGGGCTGCTCTCTTTCTGATTCAGGACCTCAGTCAGAACTGGCCCTGGCGCCTCTTCCAAGCCCAATGTGAGTGGCCCAGTGTTGGTCCAAAGTGTGAGGGCAGCTGGTGGGCAGAGTTCCAGCAAGAGCAGGCCCATGTGGGTCTCCAGGAAGCCAGGTGACCCTCGGCTCTGCCCAGCACACCAGCCTCCAGCTGGAAGTGGCTCAAGTTTAAGCCACTGCCCAAGGGCTTTTGCTGGATTTTAACTTGCTTGAAGAGCAGGACCAAATCGCAAAGAGAAGCCCCTAGCATCCCATGCAAGCCACATGGGTGACCATTTTCAAAGCAGCCTGGAAAGTTTTGCTCTCAGGAAACAGGTGGGGCTGGGAGGAGACACCCTGAAGTCATTCACGGTCTGTCACAGGGGACAGGTGTGCCTGGCAGGTTGGAATTCTTTCAAGGTTCCAGTTCCCAGTGTCCAGTACAAATGAGACAAAAGATCCCTATGGGTAGACAGCATTCTGTTTTCAGCGGGGATGTGGTCCGGGTGGGGTAGCTCAGGCAATCAGGGTGTGCACTGGTGAGGGGGCCTTCAGAGATCTGGACCTGGGCAGGACTGCAGTTATGGATCCCTGCCTCTGAGAGTCCCTCCCAATGTCAGCCCAAGTCCCTGCTTGTCGTGCGGTATGGCTGAAGGCCATGGAGACTGCAGCCACCCCTGCTGGCCCTCGTGTGGATTGCTGGATCCAACTCAGAACTGATGCCTTCTCTTTGTCCATGAAATTGCATCTCTCTCTTATTTCTGTACATTTAAGTGGAAACTCACCCTCAAAGCCAGCTGTTCCCATGGACACACAGAGGAGGATGGGGGACATGGAGAGCTGCTTGGGGTGTGTGCACTGTTTGGGGTTTGGGAAGTTATTTTGGTAGAGAAGTCTGTGAAAGCATTTCACAACTTTCTTAAATGTTCTGTTATCCCAAGTTCATAACTGGGAGTTGTTTGCTTAGGACGAGCAGTAATGCCAAGAAAGTCATTAAGAATGGGCATGGGATCTGGTTGGGCCCTTGGGGTACTGGCGGCTCTCGGTGGTCACAAGCAGCCAGGAGAAAGAGGCTGGGAAGAAGGAACTCGTCTCCTTTCCGGTCATTATCCTCCTGGGCTTGGGGCTGGGGAGAAGGCAAGCTTGGGGCCCCAGTGCTCTTTTGGCCCTGAGGGTTAGAGGGAGGAAGGGCACCCCAGAAAGAACAGGGCTTTGTAAACAGAGTTGTGGATTTGCAGCACTGGGCAGATCTTTGCTCTCTGCGTGACACTGGACAAACTCCACTTGCTGAACCCCTGCATCTGCTTGAGGGAGGCAATGCAGCCTGCCCTGCAGAAGTGGGGGAGGATCGGGGAGGTATGCTTGAAAATTGCTTGTGGTGGGCCTTGGCAAAGGGTGGCCACCCCCACCCCCCACCCCCCACCCCAGTGACAGGCTCTGCATGGACAGGCTGCCAAGCCAAGTGGACGGCCAAGATGCAATTAATGTGCCCACAGGAATCCCCACTGGCCTTTCCTGGACTCAGGCCACAGCCAGCCAGGGAAACAGTGCACAGAAGGAAAGTTCCAGGCGGGTGCAAAGCCATGGTTTGTAGTACCCCTTCCCGCAAATCCGCGTGCCAGTTTAGGGGTGCTCTGTCTTTGTTGTGACCATCTTTGATTAGCAGCAGCTCCCACATACTCTGGCACATGATTCTTTCTGCCCCAAAGCCTCTCCATCAAGTAGGTAATGGTCTATAAACAAATATTTAAGTGCTCTAGAAAGGCTGGATACCACAGGCACCCGCGGGGAGTCCTGAAGTTGTGCCCAAACCACCTGCTCCTTCCTCTCTCTGCCTTCACAAGAGTGCATTTTTGTGGACTGGGTTCTGCTCATGTGGGTGCTTCTGTCCCACACTGGAAACCAACGGGCACGAGACAGTTCCACGGGACTCCTGAAGCCAGGAACTGAGGCACCAGTCCACACATGTTGCGGATAGTTGGCCCTGTGTTACCTGTTTGGACCCTTACAGGGACCCTCTGACATTGTGTGTGGCTGCTTTGATGGGCATTGTAGACATCGGTTGGCTCCTGTGCCACGGTAGTCACCTTCTAGAACTTTCTGCTTCCCAGGAGAGGTTGGCATTTCCCGGCTTCTCAGCTGCAGGACTTACTCAGTATTGTGGGGCCCAGTCCCCACTTGCACCCACTCTGCCCATGCCCCTGGCTGCCCCTTTCCCTGATCCCCTCCACCCCAGCTCTCCTTCCCTGCAGCTGGTCCCAAAGGCCGGCACAGCCTGTTGCACAGAGATGCAAGGGAGGCCCTGACGCTCTCTCTCTGCAGAGAGTTTGCACCTCCCTGGCTGGTTTCCTCCTCCTGTGTGACAGAGCTCAGTGTGCTGTGGCTGCGTCCTCACAAACCTGCCCTTAACCCCCACCCAGAGGCTCCCACTCCCTGGGTCTCCTCCCTTGGTGTTAGGAAAGGCAAGGGCTGGCAGCCAGGAGGGGTGGCCAAGGACACCCACCTCTGCCTCACGTCAAGAGCCCGAGCACTCTGTCCAGTGCTGCAGGCCCTGTGGCCCCTGCAGAGCAGGTCACCCCTCCACCCTCTTCCAGGTGGGGTCCCTTGGCAGAGACGCTCAGAGAGTAGCAGAGCCAGGAGCTGAGCGCTGGGGGCTGCTTGTGACTCTACAGGGGACTGCTACAGCTCCAGGTGCCCTGAGGGGGCCGATTCCTGGGCAGATGCTGATGTTTTTCCTTGCAGGGATGTTTTTCCTTGCAGGGTGCTCACTGCTCTGCCCCTGCCCTGCTTGGAATTCCCACCCACAGGTCCTTGATTGCAGCACCTGCAGAGGAGGGCGGGTAGCAGTTGTGCCCTTACCCTCTAGAGGGTTGGCCTCCAGTGGGAGCAGGGGGAGGTAGGGCTGGCCTTCCAGCTCCAGGACTCCATTATATACTTGGCAAACATAGCACACAGACCCTGGGTGGGGCAGGTCCCCCCATGGGAGACCAGCCAGCAACAGGCACATCATGCTGGGTCCCCGGCCCCGTCCCACTGTGAGGATCCATGAGTCTGAGGTGGGCTCTGCAACCTGGGCTTGGGGAGCAGCGGCATGGCAAGATCTGCTCCAGTCTCCGAAGCTCCCGGTAGACCCTGGCTCGTGCTGACCGCACACCTCCCTGTTCCCGCGCTCTTAGCTTGCGAGACCTGAGCTGTCAGGTCGCCCACACGCCTCACCCGGGACGGGGCTGCTGGGGTACTGCTGCAAGCCCTCCGGTGGCTCCGTGTTCCCTCCTTGAAGCACAGCCAGGGCCCTCAAGGCCCCAGGAGGTCAGCTGCACCTGTGGTCTCTGCTCAGGGCTGCGCCACACTGGAGTCTTCAGGCTCCTCATTCGATGGTGCAGCCCTCGTCCCTGCCCTGCCTGGCACAAGGCGAGTCTAATGCCTCGTTTGCTATCTGAGCCCACTGAGTGCCATGGGGGCTCGTCCTGCAGGGCCCCACAGGCCTCCGGGGAGGACCAATGGTGGACACACACTTGCAGCAGAGTGGATGCCTGTCCCTCTGTCCACAGAAAGTCCTTCCGCAACTTCAGCTGTCACCCCTCCTCCTTCCCAGGTCCAGCTCCATGACTAGGACTTCCTGCTCCTCTCTCTGCTCCCCCAAAGCCCCCTGCAACCAGCTCCAGCCCCTCCATTCTGTGCAAACTGCTGTCACAAGGCTCCCAGCTGCGACGTGTGACAGCCGGGCTCATTCCTTACAGCACCTCTCTCCAGCTTCCTCCCTCACCTCTGACCCCACCCTCAGCAATGCTGGAGTGCTGATGCACACAGCATCAATAACATCGATTGCTAAAAATAACTAATAACACCAGGCGAGGGGTGGCCAGGGACCGCTCCAGCCCTGCCTCCAACAGGGGTGCAAGGGAGACCAGCGCTCACTCAACTCCTGTGCCACCAACAGGTGAGGAGAAGCAAATGCCCAGAGGGTGCCAGCAGGTGGGCAGGACCTTCTCCAGCACCGGAAGCACCGTGACAGTCAGGCAGGGGGTAGATGGGCAGGGCCATCACGCCACCCTCCGTCCATTTCTCTCTCTCCAGGTTCTGCCTAGTTCACTTGCTAGCTACCTACTCCGCTGGGAGGATCCTGCCCAACCCCATGGTTCAGATCCCCCTAACTGCAGGGATTCCCCCCTGTCAGTATATTCAACCCCACATCTCTCCTGGCCTCAGAGTTCACCAGAGGCGATGTGGAGAAGCAGCGTATTCCAGGCAGAAGCACAGGTCCTGATAGAGAAAGAACCGGATGGTGCTCTTCAGCATGGATGGAGTCTAAGAAGTGGGCAGAGAGGAGATGGGCAACAGGGCTGGGATGTGCTGGGGAGACCTCACACAGGTGTGGAACAGCCAGGCAAAACCCGTCAGGGGATTCTTCCTATTTCACACCTGGAAAATCATGGCACAGACCCGAGGTGTAGTCTCCTGTTGCCCATTGTGTTGCAAAAGCCTCCTGTCTGGGAAAGAGAATGGCACCAGCCCCTCTGAGAGCTCTGCCACAGCCTTCTTTCATGCCAAGTTAGAGCAGTTCCAGGCATGGGGGGAGCTGTCCTGGAGCCCCAAGGAGCTGAGGCTGGGACAGGGAGAGCATTCTCCCAAACACTCTCCTGTTCTCCCGTTTCTTCCCTGGAGACCTGCGTCCATACCCGGGGCCCCTTTGTGGGCAAGTAGACTCTGGGTGGCCTTGCTGACCCTCAGCAGCTACAGAAGAGGCCACACCCTTGGCCTCCACCAGGACCAGCCTTTGCCCTCGACCAGCGGAGCTCGGGCCTCCAGGGAGCATCTCTGCATATTCTGTTCCATCCAGGTCCCCTGACTTTGCCCTTTCAGTGCTGGGGACAGCTCAGGGCCATGGCTTCCCAGGTGTGACCTCAGCTCCTGCAGAGCCTGCTGGCCCAGGGCAGACCTCAGGCCTCCCCCTCTGGATTCATCCCTAAAGCCATTTCCAGCACTCAAAGCCACCTCCCAGCTCTTGGCCTTTGGTTCAGAGCTTCCCCAGAAAGTAGCGTATTTCATCTTTATGTGTCAGGATTTATATAAAAAGGGGATAGTTCAACTCTCAATGTAATGAGTTGGAAGAACAGCTCTCTGGTGGCTTCCTCTGGCGCACACAGCATCAATAACATCGATTGCTAAAAATAACTAATAACACCAGGCGAGGGGTGGCCGGGGACCGCTCCAGACCTGCCTCCAACAGAGATGCAAGGGAGACCGGTGCTCACTCAACTCCTGTGCCACCAACAGGCAAGGAGAAGCCAACGCCCAGAGGGTGCCAGCAGGCGGGCAGGACCTTCTCCAGAACTGGAAGCACCGTGACAGTCAGGCAGGGGCATAGATGGGCAGGTGCTTCTAGAACAGCCATCACTCCAGCAGGAGGTGCCTGTGCACGGGAAGGGAAAATTCTCAGGCCAGTGCTACCAGTGACTTCTAAAGGAAGCCTCTTGGGAGTTCCGTGAAGCTGACAAAAGAGCAGGAAGGGGCTAGAGCAGTGGCTCCGTGGTTTTGGTGCTTGCCTTGCATGCGCACAGACGAGGGTTCAAATCCCAGCACCACGTACACAGCAAAGTGTTGGTGCAACAACAGCCAAAATGAGAAACTAAATAAAAATTGATTCTCTCTCTCTCTCTCTCTCTCTCTCTCTCTCACTGTCCCTATCTCCTAAAACAAAAATTAGTGTTCTATTGGGAGATCTTAAAGGACCAGGGGAGACCAGTGGAATCTTAATTTAAAAGCAAAAAGAGCAGGAAGGATGGAGGGGCTGGCAGGACCCCTCGGGGGCAGTGGCTCTGGAGTGGGTGGCGGGTTGTACTCCTTCCTAGCTTTGTGACCCTGAGTCAATCACTCAGCCTCCGGGAGCCCCTTTCTTCCTCTGGGAGATGGAGGTTCACAGTGGGTAGCTGACCTCCTGCCCAGCACCAGGGGCTTCCTGTGGGGCTGCAGCACAAGGCCGAGGCTCGGGTCTGGATCCCGGGCACTTGAGGCAGTGTGGTGCACGCTGGCCATTGTGATGGTCATTCCTGCTCGGGTTGTGGGAGAACCCCAGAGTGAGCTGTTAGCCAACGGAAGCTGGGACTGACATGAAGGACCCTGGCTAGGGGCCTTCCAAGGTCAGGCCCAGGGTTCGCCTACAGCGAAGGAAGCTATGGCTCTTGACAAAGCAGATGGACAAGCATTGGCCACGTGCATCATCACCCTCCCCAGCTTCTCCTCCAGGTCTGCTGCCTGGGGCAGGGATGCACCACTGCACGTGCCAAGTCCTTGGCCCTGGCCCTGTGCCCTTGACAGCGGTGGCTATATTGTCCCAAGGACAGCCAGCATGCAGGGGCTGGAGTGAGGTGCAGCTCAGCCTGGGTGGTTCCCTGTGTTTCTAGAAGGATTCTTGCCCAACTTCTCCCTGTGTTTCCCAGCCCTCTCCTAGGCCTTCAGGAGAGGACAAGCGAATTCCAGGGCAAGGGTGGAGCGCTGGCAGAGGAGGGACCCCTGAGCGATGCCAGGAGTGAGGGACCCATGAGGGATGCCAGCCTGCGGCTGATTTAGCCGGCAGCAGCAAGTCCAAGTGTGTAAGGAAGAAATAACACGTTTTAAAGTTAATAACATGAATGTCAGCACTGATGGCCAGGGCCACCAGAGGGTCCTGGGCGGGGCTGGCCATTTCCTGTTTGCCTCCAGTGTGAGGGGCGTGCGTGGCTCTCTCTGCAGGGCCACAGTTTGAATTTGGGGGTGACTCCGTCAGGCAGCTGGGGTGTGGGAGATAAGGAGGTTGCGTGGGACTGCCTTCAATGAGCTGCCCACGAGGACTTGTAATTAAGTGGAGGAGGAATCCACAGCACTTGGCTTCAAGCGTGAGAACTGATTGAAGCATCTTCAAAAGCTCCTGGCTGGAGGTGCTCCTCCTCCCTCCGGGCAGAGAATGGGCCTCAGGGTGAACCCAGAGCCCTGTATCACTACTCTACTCCCTTGGACCAAGTGGCCCCCCATGGCATGAGACACAGATCTGCAGTCAGAAAGTCTCACTGCCCAGGGAGGCAGGACCAAACACTGAGCTTCCTCTGAAGTCACCCTTGATCTCTGTTCTGAGGGCTGGGCCACAGTGCAGGAGAGTCCCTGTATTCACAGAGCACAGTGAGAACACAGCCTCTTTGCCCCTGGAACCTCTAGAGCTTTTCTAGGTGGCCCCATGAGCTCCCTTATGTTCAGGAGGAAGAAAGGTGACGGTCTTCATAGGCTGGATATGAGAAACCTGGGCACAACGTGACAGCTAATTCCAACAGAGCTGAGCCTTGAATGTCACATGTTCAAGTCTCAATCCTGGAACAGAGACGTGGCTTTGGCCACAACCAGCCTCCTCCACTTAAAAACCCCACAGCCAGTCTCTTGAGCCCATCGCCAATTCTCCCCATTCCCTTGGCCCAAGGCTTTCACTGGTGGCTGATATTTTGGGGTCTCTCAATTATGAATCTCATGATACTCATAGTAAAGGCAATAGGTTGTCCACAAAATCAAAGGGAGCCAGGAGCTCTGAGGACATCAGGGTATGTCAGGGGACAGGCCCTGATGAGCACTTTCTGGGCTGAGGCAGACCAGAAGATGAAGTCACCCTCCCAGAGTCCGCAGTGTGGAGGTCCCTCCTGCATCCCATCAGCAATTATTATGCAGGTCTTGATGGGCTTGCTGTCTGCCCACTGTACCGACAGCAGCCAGAGGCAAGGGGGGCTCCCCAGCCCCTGCATTCTCAGCACATGGAAGGTGCTCCATAAACACTGATGTAGCAGGAACTAACTTCTCCGTCTCCAGTGCAACACCTCTGCACTGACATCTGCACCCCTACCCCACGCCCTGCCCCAGGAAGAGCTGCAGCAGGAAGCAAGGGCTTAGCACAGATCCTTCGGCTTTCTCTCCTCACTCGATTTTGCCCCCAGAGACCTCTGACTATTGTGTTCTGATTCCACCAACACAGGACGACATTTGGTGGGAACCAATTGCTCCCTTTATGTTAGGAAGGTGAGAGGAAACCATGCTGCATCTTGAAAGCTGGCCTTTCCTTGGGGAGTTGGCACAAAGATGATGCCTCCCAGGGCTGGAGTGGCAGCTCAGCGGTTGGAGTGCTCGCCTGGCTTGCGCAAGGACCCAGGTTCAAACCCCAGCACCACATATATGACGAAGTGTGGGAGAAATAAAATCCAGATGAAAAAATAAATTGAAAAATCTTTTCTCTCTCTCTCTTCTAAAAAATAAAAGATGATGTCCTTGAAGGCTTTGCTTTGGATTCATGGGGTTTTAGGTCTGCCCCCCCCCCAGAAGGAGGCCCCTGAGGAGCATGCTTGGCTGGAACACCTGCAGCAGCCCAGTGTCTTCTCTTTTACAATGCCACTGCTTTAACACCTGATATTTCAGAGGTTTTCAAAGTCACTTAAAGGGCTTACTCTTGGTATTTTTTCCTTATAAGGTCGGAGGGCAGGCCTGACTATCTCCATTTAAAAGGGGAATCACAGAACCATGGGGAACCCAGGGGGGAACCATACATGGCATCAGCCTTGGCTGACTATGTGAATATACATTTGTTCTTGATTGCTTGATAATGATTCCCTCTCAATTGCAAGTCTGTATTCAACTAATTAAAAAAAGGTGAGGCCTTGGAGGACAGAGGGACCTGCTCAAGGTCACTCTGGGTCTTCGGGAGGTCCCAAGCCCCTTATCTGCTGACCACATCAAGCCACTATTTCTTTTAGTTAATCTGCCACCCTACAGGGACAGAATGCCACAGTCCCCAAGTCAGAGGGAGGAGGTCAACATCACAGGGGCTGGCAGGGGCTCCTTCTGGTGGGGGTCTTGGCCCCAGCTGTGATTACAGGATGGGGAAATGGAACAGGGGTAGGAAAGACCCCTCAGCTGGCATAGGGTCCATCAGAGCTTGGGAAACAATGACAGCTTCACACATGGTCACCTGTCCATCTCTGACGCAGCCGCACATCTATGCTGAAGGCTACCAAGCTTCCAGCTGCAGCCTCGTGGCTGCCATGGTGAACAGACGGAGGCAAGTGGAATCCGCTTTCTTCTCCTCTCCAAGTCCCTGCATTTTCTTAAGCTTCTCCACATTGGAACTCCCTCCCCAGGACTGCGGCAGCTTATCAGTTTAGACTGGGCAAACCTTTCCACCCTCCCGGGCACCAGGCCGCTGGGCCCTACTCCAGTAGACACTTGGCTTCTGGGAAAGGTACAGAGTGGGAGGGATAGGACTTCAGCACCACGGACAGCAACCCGCAGGCGGGAGCCCCCGCCAGCCGCCTCCTGAGTCCTCTGCCAAGGCTGGCAGCACCAGCACTCGCTTATCACCCAAAGGAGCAGCCTGTGCTCATAGAGGCTGGAGCCACTGTCGCTCTGCCTTTGTTGAATCAGCAACCTGACTGTGTGTCACTTACTTTAATTCATGCCCTGCCAACCACCCACTTGAAGACCTTAAATTTTGCCCAACAAGAGGAGGTGACTCTGCACTGGAGGTGGTGGGAGCCAGTGATGGAAGAGGTTGGTGGCCAGTTCCCACAGCCTGTGGCTCCTGCACAATGGCCATGTGCTTGGGCTTCATGCTGGCCCAGTCCTCAGCCATGCTCAGCCCCGCCAGAAGACTGCACCCTGGAGGTGGCCTTGTGGCACATGCTCAGATTTGGATCTTCTGGAGGCCACAGCTTTGTCTGGCACCAGTGGCTGGGGTCCAAGAGCCGTGCATGCAGGTGACTTCTGCCACCAGGCACTTGGAGGCAATCCCACCTGCCCACAGTGGATTTTCCAGATCCTGGCAATGGGGGCGTGTTAAGGATGAGACACAGCTGCCAGGTCCAATTTCTTAAATCAAGGTTCGTTTCTGGGGGGTGGCAGGAGGGAACATTAATCTGGCGAGGGAAGGGGGAGGGAGGCCTGGCGCCAGGCCCCTCTGGGCATTTCAGGTGGCAGCTGAGTTCCAGCTCAGGAGAGGGGTGGGGGCCTCCGGTGGGCAGCACTGGATAGGCAGCAGCTGACTGCGCATTCAGAACCTGAGGGGTCTGACATGAGTGAAGTCAAGCTAAAGGGTGTGACTTCAGGATGGACATGCTGGTGTGTGTGGCTCTGATTGTTCTTCCAGAGTGTTCCACTTCCCCCTGGGTTTCTGCCCTGCCCTCAGCCCCAGCCTCCCACGGCGCATGCTCCAGCCCATGCTGACGCTCAGGTGCACCTCCCTGTACCCTGTGACAGGTGGCAGTGTCTGGGGATGGCCAGAGCATCCATGTGCGGTGGGCAACGCCGCTTCCTGACGGTGCCAGGGAGTGTCTGTGTGCGGGGTGCATATTGGTGTGTCTGCAGCAGGGCAGTGGGGATGGGCAGCTGTTGATAAATAATAATTAATGAGATTTAAATAATAGATGAGCGGATGCCATTCACAGCAGCCGGCAGAGCTGACACCCAACTTCATTCTCCCACTCCACAATTACAGCTCCAGGGAGGGGTGGGGTGGTCTGGGAGGTCGAGAAGGGGCTGGAGGAGGAGAGTCGAGGAGAATTAGAGCGACTTCGCGAGCATTTAATGTCAATTCATTTCGTAGACTGCTGACGCAGCAGGTTTCACAGCTCAGGATTTATGGGATTCCCTAGCGCGCAGACTCAAAAAGAAAACACGATATAACTTTAGAAAATGACCTGCCATCAGCAAAAGATTACAAGATTTTAATACCCCTCCCCCTCACAAAACCACAAACACACACAAAGCAGACGCGACAATCTGGTTTTGATGTTGCTGATTGGTTTGGGGACTCATCTCATTACACAACAGTCACATCATGTACCGTCTCCCATCACTAGGGATGGACATCATATCAGACATGCTTGTAGCAGCGACCGGAACAGTGAGAACAACAGGAAAGGACTCACATCAAGGAGAGGGTTCAGCCCCCTGACGGACAGAGACAGGCCTTCCACCTGTGCCGCCCCAGGACAGAGCGGGGCACCCAGCAGGACAGTGTCCAGCAGGAGGGCATGTCCTGAGCAGCCCCCACTCCTGCCTCCTCCGTCCCTCCCGGCCTCCTCCCGTCCTGCTCCCTACTGCAACCCTGGTTCTTTGCTCCTGGTTAAGACTTGCTGTTTGCTCATTTCCTAAAGAGCCTTCTGCTCCCACCCACCTGGAGCAGAGCCCCCGCCTGTCCCGAGAAACTGGAGTCGTAGGCTGGAGTCCCATCCAATTCCACAGGGGACTGACACCTCAGGTGAGCTCCTGGGCCATCCCTGTAGTATCACTGAGACTCCTGCTTGCTCCAGCTGTCCCCAGGCCCTTGGGTCAGGCTGGGCTGTGGTTCCCATGCAGGACGGACACAGAAGCCTGGTGGAGCTACCATCTGGCATGATGCCAGTTGCAGGGCAGGGCAGTCGTGGGACACAAGGTCATGTTTTATTCACAAGAAACAACCAGCCACTCTGACCCATCCATGCAGCTGGGCAGCAGGGGGCTTCAAGACGCTAAGCCATGGGTTGGGGACGGTGGAAGCAGATAGGATGACCCAGAGGCCCGGGGCCCTTACCCCCCCATCCCACTGTTCTTCAAGAATCACTCCAGACAGTGGAGAAGAAAAGCCTATTTGTCCTGCTCTACCGCGAGGGTCAACTTGGAAAACTACTGTAAGCATACGACCGTGAATGCAGTGTGTGCCCGGGAAGATGTGATGGGCATTAACATCCCTGTGGAGAGTCAGCCATCAGCCAGGTACAAAACGCACCTGGGATAGGTCGGGGTCCCCAAACCCCAAGGGGTGGCTCTGCAGACAGTGGGAAGCAGATGCAAGCCAGCGCATGCCAGGAAAGCCCAGGAACGCTGGCCGTGTCTTCTCCCAGGAGGGGTCCTGCCTCAGCCCCTCTGGTGGCCCAGCAGGGCCCTGCAGAGAGGGAGTGGCCTCGGCCCTGCAGAGAGGGAGTGGCCTCTGCCCTGAGCCTCAGCCATGCACAAGGATGTGCTGGAGCCATTCTGAGTCTAGCTGCTCCCCCCAGGGTAGAAGGCTGTCAGGTGCATCAACGTTGCTTCGTGACAGGTGAGGGCAGGTCCACTGTGCAGCGGGGGGGGCGGGGGATGTTGGCACCTTGAGCAGGTGACTTCTGAAGGGAGTCAGGACCAGGAGCTTGTCAGCGACAAGCCTGTGCAGACAAGCGCCAGTGTGGGCGGAGCGCAGAGCTCCACAGCCAGCCGTCATTGGGCGGGGAGTACTAAGCAGGTTCCAAGGTCACCGGTCACCGAGTCACCAGGTCGCCTTCCTAGAACACGGCGCGGCAACAGAACAGCACCGCGTTGCTGTCCTGGGACATGTGTCAGAAGACTCCAGCTCACAGCCAAGTGTCCCTTGACACGCAGGATGGAAGCCAGGCCACCACTTCCTGTTGCTGCCCACCCACACCCTGTGAGGATGAAGTGTGGGGCAGGAAAGCCAAGTGGTTGCCTCCAAGTGAAGTGAATGGGGCCAGAAGTCTGTGGGGCAGGCGTCGCTGCAACACAACACCATTCCAAAAGTGACCTTGGTGACCTGGGAAGACAGAAGCCAACAGCCCGGCCTGCGGCAGGAATTGATCCGGTGGGCGCTGCGTCTGTGCGCCAGCATCCTGCAGACTGAGAGGCTCAGGTGGAGGCAGAGTCTGTAACTGGAGAGGGTGCTTTGACTCTCATGGTGCAATGCTCCCTGGGGCCAAGGAACGGCCCTGAGGGACCCAGGGTGGGTCCTGGGAGAGGAACTAAGAGATCAGAGGCCACCTGCCATAGGGAAGTGGCCAACTGAACCGAGACACTAGAGAAAGCGGGGTGCAGGGCTTGGGCCTGCCCGAAGGCAGCCTGCAGGGCGGAACCCAGCTCACCCAGAATCAGACCCTATGACGGGCATAGCTGTGGCCCCTCAAAGTTCACATGCTGAATCCCTGAATCCCAGGACCTAAGAACGTGACTGAATTCAGAGATCGGGTCTGTAACGAGGCAAGTAAGTTATCATGAGGTCTTCAGGGTGGGCCCTCATCCACACAGAGGTGACAGGAGGACCCAGACTCACGCAGAGGAACAACATGAGGCCACATGGGGCAGAGGAGTCAGCCACCTGCCAGCCAAGGACAAATGCCCCCTTGAGACCACTCACAACCTTTTATTTATGAGGCCTCAGAAGAAACCAACCCTGCCCACACCTCCAACCTGGACGCTCAGCCTCCCTGAGAAAACAAAGTCTGCTGTTTGAGCAAGCCAGGTGGCTCCTCTGTCACAGCTGCCCAGGAAACCACAGGCCCCGTTGGCTCCACCACGACCCAGCCAAGCAGGCAGGGCAGAAAAGACAGTGTAGTCCAAAGAGCAGAGATGTCCTGCGAAGCCACAGCCTGATCTCTCATGAATGCATCTTTCATTTCTTAATCGCAATGAGGCCTCCAGGGGAGGGAGAGTGTGTGGGTGAACTAAGCTCTGAACACGGAGGACATCGGAGTTGGTTATGGAAGTAGGAGACGGGCTGACCAACCGCTGCACTCGCCTGAACTGATGCAGGGGCAGCTCAGAGATCAACGTTTACGATGACTACTGTTGTTGTGGTCAAATCCCTTTCCAGGTCCTGGGGGACACACCAAGCTGGAGAGCCACACGCCACACCCCTGAGTCCAGGGACCCCACGAGGCTCCAGCCCCATCATGCAAAGGCTGTCTGCAGGCCAGTTTCACTGGGGGGCGTCTGGCTGTGAGGGCGGAGGCGCACACTGCACTGGCGAGCAGGTTTCTGGGTCAGCCCCGTGTCCAGCACTTCCCGACGGATTAATAAAAGAGCGCTCCCCTCATGGCCACTGTCTTCCCAACAGCCAAAGGTCAAAGCAGCCCAGGGTCCATCAGCAGATGAATGAGCAAGCAGCGTGGTACGTGTGTCCACACAGCAGACTGCCACTCTGCCTCAGACAGGAAACTGACTATGCACGGAAGAACCTTGTGGAAATCATGCTACATGAACACAATTAGATCCCAGTCCTGGGCAACCTAGAGAGTCGGGCTGACGGAGGCAGAGGGGGCTGCCAGGGGCAGGGGAGGGAGAGACGGGGGCTGTGTTCAATGGGGACAGAGCTTCAGTTTTGCAGGATGAGAAGGTTCCGGAGGTGGGCGGTGGTGACCGCCACACAGTGACGTGAATGCGCTCATGCGCTGCGCTAAGAAGGATCAAGAAGATAACTTATTATGTGTAGTTGGCTACAGTGAAAAAATAAAATTGGGAAAGTGCGTATGCCTGTGGTTCCTCCACCTAAGGTGATTGTCCCTCCCATCCTCCCAGCAGCCTTCTGGAAAGAGGCCATCGTCCCAGTCTATGGATAAGAAACTCAAGCAGAAGGATTTAAGCAAGCTGCCCAAGTTCGTTTGCTAGCCAGGGTTCAAATCAGGTGCTCCTGCTGCCTGGCAGGCCCTCTAAACGCCAGGGCCGAGAGAACAATGAGGTGAGCTCATGAATGGCACCGGGTCCCGTCTGCATGGTCGCTCACCCTGGTGTGGGAATTTTTCACTTGGGTGGGAGTGGAGGAGAGGGTGGGCATCTTCCAAAGCGATGTCACTCTGAAGGCTCTGGGTAGACAGAGCTGGTGGCAGTGCAGGGCTGTGATCACAACCACATGGCGTCTATGCCTAAGTCATGTGGATTTCAATTCAAAGCTTGATTTTCTAAAATATCTTCACCTGACATTGAATATAAGATCCCAGAACTGGGTTGCTGGTGGTGGGTGCCACACAGAGGGAGCACTCTCCCGAGGCCTCTGCTCTGCCCTCTGGCTGCCCAGGCAAGGGGTGGCCCTCACGGGCCTTCTGCTGGCTCCCCAGGACAGGTGCTCCTGGTGGGCGCCGGTGATGCCACTAGATGGACAGCAGACCACCACACACCCTGCAGGTGTGCAGCCGATGGACACCAGCAGCAGGCCTGGACTCGGGGTTTCCTTGAAACCTGGCTTCATTCAGTCTCTAAGCATTTCCTCTTTGAGGTATGTCTGCTTGTCTCATTAAATAGCAAGTCGCACGGGCGGAGGCCACTGACCTGCCCAACCTCATCAACATCCATTTCCCTTTATCTTTTAGAAAGAAGCGATGGCTTATTCCCTAGCAAGGTGCTCGTTGCTAGGAGCAGATTGCCTGATAAATAAATGTGATTAATAAGGAATTAAATTAACATCACCTCTCAGCTGACAGTGGGGACAAGCTCACAATGGCCAAACACCAGGGGCGCGTGCATACCTGTGTGTGTGACCAAGTGTGCGCATGCGGCTGCGCAATGCTGTGTGTACAGGCCTGTGTGTGCACGCATGCTTGTGTGTCTGAGGGGACACGTGTGTGTGTGCCTGTATGTGAACACATGCATTCTTGTGCTCACCTGTATGCATGTCATACGTGTGCACGTGTGGCTGTGTGTATCTTGTGTACACACAGGTATGTTCTGCCTGTGTGCCTGCCCATGTTTGCATGCATGTACCCAGCAAAGATCTCCATGAAGGGATGGGAGGGATATGACAGATGCGTCCCCTCTGCACCACTGATGTGAGAGGGCATTTTGTACATTTTAGCAGGCTTTGATGCCCTGGGGGAGCCCATTTTTCACAGAAGCTCTTCAGAGTATATATGTTTGCATATTGCTTTGTAATGTGAATAATCATTTCCTAATTCCTGTTTGGAAAATTAATCTTATGGCTTCTCGAAGTGTGGCAAAGAGTTTTGGAAAGCGGGTCAGTGGCTGATGCCTTTCTCAGTACTTGAAAACAGGCCTGTGGGGATTGGGTAAGTGAATTACGGTACTTCTACGCAACGAAATCACACTCGCATTACAAGGGGAGTGAATTTCAACCTAGAAACACGTCCCTGAGAACACCAGTCAGCAGCAGCAAGAGAAGCAGGTGACAGAGTGCCGGGGACAGCGTGGATCCTGCTCTTGCCAAACGATTCGCTTCTCCGGGGGGACACACAGCCAGGGAGATCACATCCGGGAGGTGTGGGGTTCCCGTTCCCTGTCTATGTTTTCCAGGAGGGACATCAATTGCTCATGTAATAATGGAAAGGTATAAAGAGTTAACTTTGATTTAAGAAAATACAACTCCAGCTGGGGCTTCCCAGAACCTCCTGATGCCAGGGAAGGAGAACGAGGGGGTTACCAGGAGGAAAGAGCGAGAAAGACAAGCCAAAGGGCCCGCCATTCTTGATTCCCACTCCTGTCTTCAACTCAGTTCCACAAATCAGGAACAGCAAGGAACTCTAAAGCTGTGCACAGAATAACCAGGAAACCCAGGGCAGTGTGGAGCCGCAGGGACAGGGCTGGCCCTGGTTGCAGAGAGATGTGCTGCTGCCTGCGGCCCAGGGGACGCCTCTGGCCCTGCCCCGTCGGCTGCCCTGGATGGACCTAGCTTGGCCCCTCCAGCATGCCCTGAACTGAGCCAGGGAGGAAGAGAAGCGCCGGCCAGCCCTTCGCTCTTCCTCCCACTCGGCCCGTGTGGGCCAGAGTAGGCCCAGGGCGGACTACTCAGTGCTAGCTAAACAAACTCCTGAAAGGGCAGGGAGCCTCCGCTGGGCCATTTTTCAGATTTGAATTCCACTGAGCATAACTTAAAAAGACCTTTCTGGCTGCTCAGCTTGAATTCCCTGTGCCCTGGGCTAACAGCCTCCCTCCGTGGAGGTGGGAAAGCCAGCGTGGGGCACACGGCCCTGGAGGCTGTCAAGGGCCAGCCTGCAACAGAACCCAGGGGCCAGCCCCAGGCAGAGGCTGAGCAGGCAGCAGCGGGAGCCACGCGAACCCTGTCTCAGCCTCCCTGCTGGGGCCAGCTATGGCTCCTCGTCCTGGAAGCATCAGCATCCAGCCAGACTCCATCCCCGGGAGGGCGCTAATGGGCAGGGCCCTGGCTTGCAGAGAATTCTGCCACATGAGCCTGCGGGTGGGCGGCAGCTGCCACCCTCACCCCTGCACTGTGGCTGGTGCTCCGCCATCTTCACACCAGTGTTTCCAACTCAGTCACTCAAGCCAAACTGTCTCTTCCATGGGCTGAGAAGAGGACCAGAGCAGGCCTGCCCTCTCCACTGCCATCCACATCAAAGGCCATGAGCACAATCAGTGGAGAAAGAGTGTGGGTGGACAGGGAGGCAGGGACAGCAGAGCAACCCTCATGTCACCCTTGCAGCACCAGCTGCCTCCACCCACCTGTCCTCAGCACCTCCTCTACCCCCAGCTCCATCCATCCCCAGACCCACCAGCAGGGGCCCTAGCCTGGTTGGAGGGAGGGAACCCTCATCCATCTGGGCCCCATCAGCCACGGCTTGGACAGCCTGGGAGAGAGCTTGGCCCTGGGCCCTCCAAAGGAGTTTTCTTTTATATTTATTAACCCACTTTCTCTCTTGGCATTCAGAGCAATGAGGAAACATCAGCCAGGGCTATTAATAGGCTAAGGCCATCCCTGGGGGGAAGATGAGCTCAGATCTACACACAGGCGCCAAGTGTGATAAAGGTCCCCAGGCAGCCCAAGTACGGCTGTGGCTACCTCGGGATCCGAGCAAGTTGCTCAGCTGAGCTGGGTTCCAGTCTCCCTCCTGCCGCCCACCTGGCTGCCTGGGCAAAGCCGTCCGCCACCTGTGCCTGGGGTGGGCCCTGTTGGAGAGCGAGCATGCGGTCACACACATTATTCCACTCTAGGTCAGACCTGGTGGGAGCCACCAAGGAGGCGGGGGAGGGATTGGCACAATGACATGGAATATAAATGAGTCCTGTAAACAGAGTTTAATAAAAAGGCAGTGAGGGAATTTATGGGCAACCCAAGGATAATTAAAATATTTATCTACTTACCTCCCTTGCTGGCTGATCAGCCTATTAATTATCTATTATGCACACGCTGATTTGCATTTTAGTAAGGGAATTGGGTAAGGGCAGGTGAAAAACAGAGGGGCCCAGGAACCAAGCAGTGGGGACTTCCATGGACCCTCCTCTCTGCAGACCGTGGCTCCCTGAGCTGACGCCCGTCCACGCATCGCCCCCCAAGCTGTGGGGTGCCCCCAGGCCTCTGAGAAGCAGCTGGGGTCCCACAGGAAGCTGCGCAACGGAAGACGCACCTGTTTGCAGAAGGGGCTGCTCCTGGGACAGGTTCCCACTGAAGGGCCTGCAGACCAGCTCCGGGAGGCAGGCCGGGCTTCCCCCAGCGCTTCTGGCTTCACGCTGCATTTTAAAAAGAAAACAAGAGGACGAAATCATTTTCAATCTCTGAATCTCTGGAATGCATCAGACACACGCTGTCCTGTGCTCTTGATTAAAAATATCACAGGACCGGGCGTCATGGGAACAACAGCTTTTGAACACCTCAAACGAACGAGAAAGCGTCAGGCGGGGGGAAGTTTTAACGAGGCGCCTGTTTGCCAGGGCATGGGTCAGTGGTGCTCCCTTTTTGTGCCAGGGAGGCCATGCATGACACTCAGACGTGGTCAGCTGGCCAGGGTGGACTTCTGGTGGAATGGCCTATGTCCCATGACTCCAGAATGAGGCCCACTGCCCTGGAGCCACCAGAGCCGTCTGGAGGATGAATCCTCAGCATCACCCTGTTGCCAGTCCTGGCTCCCAAGCACTGGGCTCGATTTTAGGGGACAGTCATGTCCTCTGGGGCTGGCAGGACTGGGGGTTTGCTCCTTGCAGTCAAGCTGGGCTGCCCTTTCGTGCCCTCCAACGTCTTCTGCGGGCCCTTGTCCTGGACGGCCTCTAGCAGCTGAGAGGGTGGGCACCCCTGGCCACCAGCTCTCAGTTAGACACTGGGGCAGAGTCCAGGGGGAGGCTGGCTTGCACCTCTCAGCCACCAGCTCTGCTGGCTGTGATGGCTGCGGGTGGGGCCTGGGAGTTTGTGTCCCCGCAAAAGTCATGTGCAAAAGCCCTAGTGCCCAGTGGGAGAGGATTTGGAGATGGTGCCTTTGGAGGTAATGAGGCCACCATTAGCGCCACCACTGGCACCCACCAAGGGAGGAGACACCAGGTCTGCCAGCACCTTGGCCTTGGGCTGGCCCAGAGCTTGAGAAGTAGGTGCTGTTGCAGCCACTCTGATCATCCAGCCGTCCAGTGAAGCCACCCTGACCATCCAGCAAACCTCAAACCATCCAGCCAAACCTCTCTGACCATCCAGCGAGGCCACCATGACCATCCAGCAAAGCCACCCTGACCATACAGGGAAGCCACCCTGACCATCTAGTGAAGCCCCTCCCTGTGCCCCCCAGCAACCCCTCCCCCACCTCCTGCTCTGCCACCATCGTCACGAGCCAGGACCACCCTATTCATCTGTGCCCTTGTCACCTAGACTGTTGGCTTCCCCACCACACACCAGGGCCAGGAAACAGGGCCAACACGGAGCAGGTGCTCAGGAATGACAACTGTGCACACGCGTGTAAAGGTCAGTAGGGCTGTCTCCAAGGCTTTCCCAGACCCCCGTCTGAACTCCCGCTTCAGTCTCTTGGCCCCATAAACAATCTCCTGCTGATCCTTTTAAAGTGCTTAAAATCTCTGAGGTCCCCTCCCAGCTACTCACCTCACCCCCTTTCCAGGCCCATCTGCCTACAACCTGAGCCCCTCGCTTTCCCCACACTCTGTTATGTTCTGGTGTGAACCACAGCCTTGCTGGCCTGCCCATGCCAGAGCAGAGCCCTGCCTGTCCCCAGGGTGTGTTGTCCCCAGTGCAAGGTCCCCACCCCCCTCCTGTTTCCACACTCTCCCCAGGGTGGGCCTTCTGCCCCTCATGCCCTTCCTCCTATTCCCATCAGGACAGCCCCATGGGTGCCTGCTTCCTGCCTGCTGAGGTCCTCTCTGCCCACGTGGGGTCCAGGAGATGGGTGCTCCAGCAAGCTCTACCCACCTCCAGGTTCCCCATGGGCTCTGCCCAGGCCCAGAGTGTTCTGTGGGAAGAGCATGCTCTACCACTCCAGGGTGACACACACCTGCCCAGCCCATGCTGCCTCGGATCCCACCCCATATCCCATCCAGCCCCAGTGAGAGCCAGGGGCCCATTCCCCATAAAATCTGTGGAAAAGTGGCATCCTGATTCCAGGGCTTCCCTGGCCCCAGGCCCGTCTTTTGACGTCTTGGGGTGGTGGGGCATTTGATGATCAGTTTATCTCCACTAGGACAGGCCACAGTCCCCTGTGATCCAGCCCAGCACAAATCTAGGTTTTGCTGTGATGGTGTTGAGTGATTGGCTGTGATGTCTGGAATCGGTTCACTTCAGGGGAGAGGGGCTTCCACAGTGGGGTGGTGGGCTTTACCCGATCAGTTGACGGCCTTAATTACAAAACACACTTCCTGAACAAAGAAGCTGCCTCAGAATCAATAGCAGCATCAATTCCTGCCTGAGGATGCGGCCTGCCCACCCACCCTGCAGAGGTCAGGCTTGGCAGCCCACTGTCACTTGAGCCCATTCTGTTAACTGTGTTTAGCCACATGTCTGTCCACCTATGTGGCTATGTAACTGTGTATCTATATTGTGTGTTTATCTGTCAGTCTGTCCACCCATCTGTCTGTCTATCCATCTATCCATCCATCCATCTGTCCATCTGTCTTTCTATCCATCCATCCATCTGTCCATCTATCCTTCCATCCATCCATCCATCCATCCATTCTACTATCCATCAGTCCATCCATCTGTCCATCATCCATCCATTCTTCTTTCTCTCCATCCATCCATCCGTCTGTCTGTTTTTCTATCCATCCATTCGTCTGTCTGCCGATCTATCCTTCCATCCATCCATCCTTCTGTCTGTCCATCCATCCATCATCTGTCTGTTTTTATATCCATCCATCCATCTGTCCATCCATAGTCTATCTTGCTCCTTTAGGTTTTGACAATGGAGCCCTCTGAGCCTCTGGGCCCCTCCCAGAGTGGACTCCTAGGGTTCACCTTGTCCATCAATAGATGCACCCCTCCCTTCTCTCTGCCTAGCACCTGCTTCCTGCTGGGGAGGGGAAACAGAGCCCTGGCAGTGGAACCGTGGGCCAGGAGGACAAGAACGGCAGTGTCATCATCCCAGAAGCTCCTGGTTCCCTGCGTCCATGTGGTGTGGTCAGGGCTGTGTCCAGGACCCCCAGGCAGGGCTTCCCATCAGCACTGGGCTCTCTGTAGTCGGCAGTACTATGGCTTCAGCCTGGCTTCTCTGCCCAAGGCCCCTCCCGCCTTGCTTTTGCCTCTCTGTTCTGGTCATGTATCAGTAACACAGAGGAGAGCGCCGCTGCTGTGCCGTGACCAGTCGTCTCCAGAATCGATTCTCAGGATCGAGCGCCAGGCCAGCAAGGTGGGCCACACCTCTGACAGGGACTCAGGCACAGCAGAGGAGCTCCAAAGGCAAAGAGGCCCTGGAGGAAAGGGAGTGGGGTGGGCGATGGGAAAGAGCAGGGGCATGAGTCTACCTCCGTCTAGGCTAGGACGCCAGGTCTGAGCAGACGGGGTCCCCAGATAAGGCAGGTGCCCTGCCAGGTTCCCCCACCTGTTCCATGCACATGAGGACTCAGGCACAGGACACCCTCGGGCTCCTTGAGCACAAGACCTCAGAGGTCTCTGCAGTTCACACACTTAAGATTTTATTCACTCAATAAACTGCTGCTGCCACCCTGAATCTCCAGGGCCCTGCACACACATGGCGGTGGGTGGCTGCTGCGCTGCTCTTGCATCTCCTGGAGAGCAGAGTGCTGGCAGGAGTGGGAGAGGAAGGCTGGCAACTCAGAGAAAGCCCTCCCCACATCTACTCTTACGGTTGTCTGAGGGGGAAACTGAGGCGCAGGGTGCTGGCGAAGCCCACTGTAAAGCACACGGCCTGAGCTCCAGCAAGAAAGACAGGACCCCACCAGCCTCGACCTCTCTCTGCCCCAAGGGTACTCCTGGACTGTTGGGGCATCTGGCTTGAGCGTCCGTCTGTAAGCACACGCTGCCCTCACTGGCCATCTTTGGCCAGTTGGTGACTCAGTTTCTGTGTATCGTATGAGCTCTTTAATAACTGTCTCCTTTGCTTCTGACACCTTTTCTGTGTATCGTATGAGCTCTTTAATAACTGTCTCCTTTGCTTCTGACACCTCCCGGGCAGGGATGCGAGAGGGTAGGACAGCAGGGCCAGGGTAGGCTGACCCTGAGCCCAGGGGCTTGCTTTGCAGAGCCAGAGGTAGACAGTGAGTCCTTAACCTTCCCAGTGCACAGCCTGTGTGAAGCTCACTAAGTGCAGGGCAGGGGCTCCACACAGCGCCCGCTCGTTCATCTGGCCGCAGTGCACTGGGCCTGTTAATCTCGAATCATCCCATCCTGGGTCCTCACCCAGACCCCTGGCAGACCCTCGGGTGGGCTATCTTGGGCTCAGGCCGGTACTGGCCTATGTGGGGAGTCTCTGTCCTTACGGCAGAGAGAGAGGGTGCGGGCTGGAGTGGGCTTGTCTCCTGCTGGAGCTGCGGTGCCAGGGAGGCCAGGCAGGCCCGGGTCTACTGCCTGCAGCACCTGCCCAGAACCTCTGCTTCCCGCTGCAAAGCCCTGTGGGGGCTTCAGCTCCAAACTCCCAGAAATGCTGCTTACCTGGGGAGGGGAACTTGCTCCCAAGTTTTGGGGCCCACCAGGCCACCAGCCACTCTTCAGCCCAAGGACTCCCCTGCTCCCCCTCGCACCCCCAGGAAATACTTTGTGTCCTGGTGCAAATCTAGTCCCCTTGGTACCCACAGAGATTGTGCCGGGACCCCTGCAGACACTACAGCTGCGAAGCTCAAGGCCCTGGTATAAAATGGAGGGCTATCTACCCACATCCTCCAGTTCCCGCTGGGTCACCTGTGGCACCTAACACACGGTCAGCATGGTGGACAGAGCTGCCATGCTGCGTTGTTTAGGGAATGATGGGAGAAAGACACCCGTGCATGTTCAATACAGACGCAATGACTTTTTCTGAATATTTCCAATCACAGATTGGAATACAGGGTTCACTGCATTTCCAGCCTCTGAAAAGATCCACCTCCTCTTCCAGGATTGCTGTGAGAGTCTGCCATCCTGCAAAGATGAGCCTGGGGCCTCGGGTGGCCAGACTGCCTTGGAGGGAAGGGAGGGCATCTTAGCCACAGGGTCACAGGGCTCACGAGGGGCCTGCAGGCAATGCGCCCTAACAAGAAAGCCCAAACGTTGGCGAATAGCTTACTTTTTCTTCTCGTATTTTTACAAAGTGAAATGGTTTTGAGTTTTCCTTAGATCTGTCCCAGGTACAGGCTGTTTTTCTGAGTGGGAGGGAAGGAAGTGGAGTAAGCATGACCGCCAAGCTGCAGCTACACAGAGGAAAGAGGGGTGGGGATTGGGCAACGCCAATCCTGGCAGATGCCACGTGCAGCTCTCCCACGGGTAATCCTGGAAACCTGGCAGTCACGGGGTCAGCACAGACAGGATCACACAGGATCACAGCTGGGTCGGCACGGCAGATCTCTTTGCCTTGGAGAGCCAGGGCAGGATCTGGAACGTTCTGTCACACAAAGTGACAGGTACCAGCACAGCATGGAGGATTTTCTCCAAAATTGCCACACACTGCCAACGACCAGAGAGATCACCAGTAGAAGGCAGATGAAGAAAGGCAATGGATCACTAAGACCGAGTTCCTCGCGGCAGACGGTCCCAGGACTGGAGCAGAAACATGAGCACCCACACAGAGGAGCCCATGGGTCACAGTGCTGAGTAAGAAGCAAGGTGTGCAGAGACCCCGCGCGCACTCGCTTGACAACACGCACAGTGTCACCCGGTGTTCACACTTCCGTGTTTTTTCAAAGAAGAAAAAGAAGAGGCGCCAAACACGCTCAGAGCCGCTTCTGGGCGTGGAGGAGGGGTGGGCCCAGTGCGTGCAGAGGGTCTGGGAGCTGGTGTCTTCTCCAAGACTTCGCCACAAGGAGGAAATGCCTGCTGCTGGTGACCGCAGGTGGAGGGACACAAAAACGCACTAATTAACTTTGATTATTAAAATCCCCCAATGCATAGATGGAACACAAGCCCCTGGAGGCAGCAAGGGGCCTGCCCATCCGTGTGAGAGCCCAGGCAGCCACAGGTGTGGTGCTTGTGCACCCGGGGCTCCCACAGTCTCGTTGGCTGGTGGCCTGATGGCAAATGTGGGAACTTAGGAACACGCTGCTGCATGTGTGATCAGGGGAGGAACTAGGCAGCCCCCACCCAGGACGGAGTGAAAGCCACCGCCACAGAGCCTCTAGATTCCAGGCCAGTGCGGCTGCCAAGAGCCAGGCCTCCCCGGCATCCTTCTCCCTGGACACCCAGGCCTTCTGACCGTCACTGAAAAGGCTGGGAAGTGCTAGCACCAGGATGGCTTCTTCCTCTCCTTGTCACAGCCACAGGAAACCCCAGAGTTTGTGTAGACGCTGCCTATCCCATCCCTTGCCCCTCGAGGATGGGGCTGCAGGCCCCTGGTGGAGTCTGCAGGGCCAATTGCTCTGTTACCCGAGCCACTGTGATCTCTGTGCATTCCTGTAGAGCGGCCCGAGTGGACACCAGGAGCCCAGGGTGAGCCCAGCCGACGCTCGCTCCAGAGAGCTGCGCTCTCCAGCCTTCACGCTGTGCTTGCTGGGTTCTTCCCAAGCCAGCCATGGCTGGGTAGACTTGAAGCCAGCTCTTGCTTTGATCTCAGGATCGCGCTTCCAGAGTTACAAGCTAGCAAAAGCCATGTGATCAAATTCCAGGTCATTACTCAAGAAAAGGGACCCCTCTGTGGTCGACAGCGGCTATTTCAAACCAATTAAAATAAGCCTGGTTTCCTGAGGGCTGCCGCCAAGCCGCCACCCCGGAGATCTCCGAGGGCCGGGCCTGCAAGAGTGAGATGCACGAGATGTTAATGGAGAGGCTAAAACGGCATGCCCAGGGGATTCTGGTAAATAAGGCCACTGCGAGAGGCTGGGGAGAAGTCTCCCGAGCTGACCCAAAGGGAACTGCAATAAATGTGAGATTGGATTGGAAACAATTCCTGCCACAAGGGGTGTGTCTGTTGGCAGAGCTGAGAGGGGTCTTCAGGGGAGAACAGTTATTTCATTTCCTATTAGTTCCTCTGTGCAAGTGCCTGTGCCCCCTGCCACCAGCTCCCGAACCTGCCAGGGCCTGACAGCACCCACTGGGCTGGCTGGGAGGACCAGGGTGTAATTTGTCAAGTAAAACGTGGAGGGACAGAGGAGGCCTAAGAGACCAGGTTGAGGTGCTGAGGACGGGGCTGAGCCGTGCATCACAACTGCCTGGCGCTTTGAACTCTGCAGTCCTGCTCAGTGAAGATGCAAAGGACCAGGGAAGCAAATGGCTGAGGTCCAAAAACACCACCCAGCGCCCTCAGAAAGTGAATGGCACCACACCCGGCACAAACTCGGGGCCACCTGAGCTGTGGCTGCTGCCTTGGCCCAGGCTGTCTGCAGCTCAGAGCTCTGCTCCATGCAGCGGAGGCCCTCCTGTCATGAGAACAGGGCCGAGGCCACCAGGCCAAACAGCAGCTCAGGGGGAGCGGGCTCGGACAGCAGACCCAGGCAGGGACACTTTCTAGAGCAGTCCCACCCCCCAGACCCCTGCACACCTGCTTTTGCGGATGTAGCTTTACAACCAAAGCCATGTCCAGCTAGGATTGCCAGATTTAGCAAACTAAAACACCAGATACCAGGACCATTTGGAAACCTTAGATCAACAGTAACAATGCCTTCGTAGCAGTAGTGTCTGTATACACCACACGGGATTTGGGACGCACTTATACTACCCATAATTCATTGTTCATCTGAAATTCAAATTTAGCCAGGTACTAAGTATTTTTTTTCTGCCCTGCTGCCAGCTTTCTTCCCAGCCTAAACACACACACACACACACACACACACACACACGCATGCACATACACACACGCGTGCACACACCTCACAGGGGCTGACCAGGAGCCCGGTTCTCCACACATTGCTCGCCCGCACCCCACGTCCCCCCAAGATCATCCATCCTCCTTCAGACACAAAGACTCCAACTCGGGACCACCACTTGTCCAAGGCCATATCATCAGAATGTGGCCCAGCTGAAACTGCAGACCTAGTTCCTTCGTATTCCAGAGTCCGCAGTCTTTCCACCAAACCAGACCCAACGCGTCAGATCTGAGATGCTTCCTCCCAAACAGAACGGCCACAAGGAAGTCGCTATTGACTCTGTGACCTGCTCAGTGCACTTGCCTCCACCCCACAAGAACCTCAGAGCAGAGAAGCAGCCTCATCCAGTGGAGGCCCTCCGTCTAGGTTGACCCAGCTTGGCTGTACGTGATCACACCTGGCTTCAACACTGGCTCCCCAGTGTCCTGAGCAAGTTCCAAAGGCAACATCGATGCTGTGTCAGGGTGTTGTGGAAAAGACGGCTTTCTACCCTGGACTCTAAATCACTTGCTCCTTCACAGGTCCTGAGACGGTTCTACAGTCGGCTTGGATTGGCCAACTGGCTTCCTTGGCTTCCCCTCCCTAACTAGTGAGCTGTTTCCCAGGGAAGCAGTAGGTGGTTCAGGTCCTCAATAGGTGGTGACCTATTGAGTTCAGGACCGAACTCAGGGCCTTGCATGTGCTAGGCAAAAGCGCTCTGCCACTGAGCTAAATCCCCAAATCCCCCACCCTTTTTTTTAAGAGAGAGAGAGAGAAAATCGATTTATATTTATTTTTTTCATCTGGCCTCTTGTTTCTCTGATACTCAGTTATGTTTGTGGTGCTGGGGTTTGAACCTGGGTTCTCAGACATGCCAGGCAAGTGCTCCAACTTCTGAGCCACCGCTCCAGCCCCTAGAATCCCAATCTTAAAAACATTTTCTTTTTTTAGAGAGAGAGAGAGGGACAGTGAGAGAAAAAGAAAGAACCAATTTTATTTAGTTTTTCATGTGCCTTTCGTTGCTCTGACACTTCATTGTATACGTGGTGCTGGGATTCGAACTCGTGTCCTCGTGCATGCCAGGCAAGTGCTTGAACCACTGAGCCACTGCTACACCCCTTATACTAAATTAAATAATTAATTTTTTAAAAGAGAGAGGGATGGTAAGAAAGAGAGAATCAGTTTCATTTTTACATCTGGTTTTCATTGCTTTGACACTTCGTTGTGCACATGGTGCTGGGATTCAAACTCACATCCCCATGCATGCCAGGCAAGCGCCATAACTGCAGAGCCACTGCTCCAGCCCATTAAAAACATTTTCAAAAGACTCATGATCTGGTGGGGACAAGGTGAGTCCACCCAGGTAGTGCCTGTCTCCACCCAGCAGAGGAAGAGCTGAAACCCAGTGACAAACCTCACCGTCGCAGCTTCCCCCTCCCACCAGGAAGATTTTTCTAGGAATGCAAGTGAAGCGCACCACTTCATCATTTCCAGAAACGTCTTTTTTCCCACCCCTCCCCTTTAAAACAATTGTCACACGGATTGGGAGAAGCCTTCAGCACATCGTCAGCTGCCTGTCTCCGGGCTGCTCGGCCGCTGTCGGCAAGGTTTACGAGGATGCTGGGCTCACAATCTGAGAGCTGTCAGCTGGAGCCCTCGCGCTGACTGTGGCTAATTTCTATCATGAGCGAAATAAAAGCATTCTGAGCCTGAAGATCCGGATGCTCCAGGTGTTATTTGCTTAACCAGAAGCCAAGAAGAGACCCAGCTCAGGGAGAAAAACAAATGAGGAAGAGAAGGAGGCCAGCGGTGGATCATCAAAAACTCCGACACAGAGGGTGCCGCTAATCAAACGCTAAAATCCAGGACACGAAACTGCTGAGGGCTCGGGGGCCAGGGAGCAGCGAGCTCCACTAAATAACAGCAGCGAGCTCCCCCCATCATCCTCCCCCAGCCGTTCCGCGCCTCTCTCGATGGCGCCGAGAGCCTCTGCACCACGGCGCGGGTGTTCGCCTAACCAGGGTTTATTGGAAAATGTTCCAAGAGCTGCATCTGGAACTTTGGCCTCATGAGCCATGGCTGGCTTTGGGCTCTTCCCGAGATGGCCCACGGGAAGGGCAGATTTCACTACAGACAGGTCACTGTGTCTCAGGTGACACACTTCCTACACGGCTTTCCCTGCTCTTCTCTCCTGACACAAACGTTTGACTCACTGGAATCAAGAAGGAAAAAAAGTCATACGATGTCACCAAGATGTAGGGGCCTGGGACTCTGGGATCCTCTGCAGAGGGACGAGGGGAGAATGGTGGGAGATGCGGATGTGAGGAGGTGGAGCGGGTGAGGTGGGAGGGGAAGAACAGGCGAGGCTCGTGCTGTGGCCAAGTTGAGACCTGGGAGGTTCCCATGGGCTGGCCTCAGTGAAACAACCCAGGACACTACTCAGGTTTCGACACAAAGCTGAAGACCAACTTGCCTCCGTCTTGCTGGGCCATCTGAGTGGCTTGTGGCTCATGAGACATAAAGAACTTTCCAGAAGGCTGCAGTGGACTTGCTTCCTGACCACTGCTCATGGAGCTCTGGAGGTGTGGCTGGATTTCATTCCTTCATGGAGTCCCTCTTGGTGCCCCCACAGGGGTCCTCAGAACAAGAAAAGCCTGTCCCACTGCTGGGGCCAGCAGCCACTCCCAAAGGCAGGAGCCTCCCCAGGGGCTGAGCAATATCCTATTTTCCCTGCTTGAAGAATATGGAAAATGTCCATTCAGCCCATTTTCCTGCCTTCAGGCAGGACCCCTCTGTAATGGACTTTGATCCATGAGAATCGTGTGATTTTTTTTTAACGCTGCCCAACAAGGAGCTCCCGTGCCCTCCCTCCGTTGGCCAAACTTCCCCTCACTGCCAGAAAAAGTTCTTCCTCTCATCTATCCAAAATCCTTCATGCTGAGTCAAGGGTCTAACCCCACACTTGCTCCTGGTGGGCTTGGGGGACAGCTGCTTGTCCACCTCTGCAGAGTGGCCAGGAGCAGCTGGACGCATGAGCAGTGTGATTCCCAGTGTGTGTCCACCTTGCCCCCAGGACCTTCAGAGCACAATTCCACTGCTTCAGCCAAACGGTTCCAGGAACCATGTCAGGGCGTCGGCTGGCTCTTGCCATGCTAGCAGGTAAGCAGAAAAAGCATCTCCATCTTCAGAGAAGCCACCTACTGGGCAAGTTCAGAGGATGTGGTGTTCTCCGCCAAGAGCAACTGGTGGCCCAGTCCACAGATGCAAAGGGTCCCCCAAGGTCCACTGTACCCAAAGCCCAGATCCGTGAAATACAGCTTGAAGATTTGATTGAAGGCCTTGGCCTTGCGGATTCACGGGGCTGGGAGCACAGGTCTCAGACGACCAGCTGGAGCCAGGGTGTGTGGACACATTTACCATGTAGGTAGCCATGGGCTTCCTTCTTTGTGTCTTCCCTAGGTAAAGCACCGACTCCTCAGTCAGGGCAGAGCACAGCAGGCAGGACCCCTGGGTCCCTCTGCCACCTCTGCACCCAGCCAGCACCCCACTCCTAAGCTGGGACACAGAAGCACCACAAAGCATGACATCAATCATGCATGGAATGCAAGTGAGAAAGTCCTCATCAGAATTGTGGTGACATGCAAGCTCTATCCTCCCCAGTGGCCTGAAGGGGACAGAGCAATGGCAGGATGGAAGGGAGGAAAGGGAGAAGAGAAGGAAGCGGGCCATTACTGCAGCCTCCAACTCTAGGTGGACAGTGGAGGATGGCGGAGGGAGGCTCAGGAGCCAGGCTCCAGGGAGCCCCCTGCTCCTGCAGGTCTGAGCACTCACATTCTCTGAACCGTTCCTAACATCACATGCACCTCTCGATTACAAAAGAAAATCCCAGAAGTTGCGCAGAAAAACGTCAGAGAGCCAGGAAAGGAGAGATGGGCACAGATGGAGAGATGGCCAGGGGGTGGGTTGAGCTACACGCTGAAGCCAGTGAGGAACGCAGGGGGTGGGAAGGCCACCCCCCAAAAAGGCAGAGGGGGAGCAAGAAGCAGCTCCACAAAGCAGCCGGTGTGGAGCAAGGTGGGGGCGGGCTGTGGTCTTGGGAGCCCACGTGTGATGGGCCAGAGGATAGGTCCAAACCACTAAGTGAGATAGCATGGGCTGTGGGCCCAGGCACACTGCCAAGCACAGGGCCTGGCACCCAGAAAGCCCTTAATAAAAGGCAGCTCTGGCTTCTCCCTTCCCCACGCAGCACAGCAGATTGCAGGTAGCGGATCGCAGAGCTGAAGACCTGGCTGAAGAAGCTCGTTTTCCTGGGAATGAGGAGCTGTCAGTCATGTCCAAGGGTTGCAGTGGAGAGAGGAGGTGCCGCCCTTTACCCAGCCACCCAGATAGGGGTGCCTAGGCAGGGGCTGAGGACCAAATGAAACTGCAGCTTCCCCCGTGTGCACGTTCTGGAGGAAGAATGGCAGGGTGTCT
This sequence comes from Aplodontia rufa, assembly GCA_004027875.1. NCBI lineage: Eukaryota > Metazoa > Chordata > Mammalia > Rodentia > Aplodontiidae > Aplodontia > Aplodontia rufa. Next base: position 7,498 of record PVKS010000714.1, on the reverse strand, counting down.
CGGGGTCCCCAAGCTGGGTTGCAGGGTCAATGTTGCTCTTGAGTTCATTGAAAGTGCTGTGCCTCCCAAGCCCCCAGCTCTAGCACTGGCCATAGGCACAGTCAAGTTGAAATGCACCAGGAGAAGCTGGCAGGGCCGGCCAGCTCTGGGTCTGACCCTCTATGGATGCCCTCCCTAGTGGGCCACTGCAAAGCTCTCAGCCCCGTTGGCCTCGCTGACCTGGGAGTCACGCAGGGATGGCTGCTATCCCTGCCTCATCGTCACAGTGACAGACACCAGGAGCACGTAACTGGAAGATCTGCCATTGCTTTCTGTGATATCAAGACTCTGGCAAGATGCACATTGGGCTGAGACATCTCAAAGTGGCCCCGGGGGTCTACAGGGCTCATTTCCGGGAGCCACCGTCTCCGGAGCTGCAAAGGAGGGTGGGGAAGATGCCCTGCATTCACCCCATTCTTGGGTGGCTTCCTGTGATGGAGATGTGGGAGGTGCTCACAGGCATGACCACACTGCAAGCTGAGTCCTGAAGAGCCAGCCAGCCTGTTGGGCCTGAAGGCAGCACAGTGGCCACCAAGAGATGCAGGCACTCTGCGGCCCCACCTGCCGGCCACCTGGGTGCCCTCTGCAAGTCTCCTGCAATGGGGCTGAACTCCTTGTCTTCTTCCTGGGTGGGGCAGCCAAGATTGCTGAGGAGGTGGAGGCCCCGTTCCAAGCGCAATGCCCGCTTGCTGAGAGCTGGTGAGAGAGGCACGCTCTGCCCGAGGCTGGCTGTGTGTGGAGCAACACACCGTGCAAGCCAGAGCACAGGTCCATTACCATCAGACGCATGGGGGCGATCCGGGACCACTGTTTGGATGGATCACTTGCTGCGGAGCTGGAGGCGCAGGGCAAGAGCTCAGGGTGTTGCATTGCCTGGCAATTTGCAAATCTTCAGGTGCGCATCTTAGGAGGGGCTGAATCCCTGCAGTGCTTCTGTGGGAGAGAGGAAGCCCGCTTCTTCACAAACTGAGAGTCCTGCCTGCTCTGTGTCCCTGGCGGGCCAAGCCTGGAGGCTGCAAGCCTGTCCCAGCTCCCTGCAGGAGAGGGTTGAGGTGGGAGGAGGGAATCATCCCCCATCCTGCAGATGGCTTAGAAGGAGCTGGCTGTGGGGGTTCAGGTCACTGTCACCCAGGAGGGAGCCAAAGTGCTTTCTCTCTGCATCCAGTGCAGTCTGCCATGGGCTGGTGGCAGCCCCAAAGCTGTCTGACTCCCCGCACTTCATGAAGGGATGCCACATCAGCTTCCAGAGCACGCACGCTCTGCTCTGGGGAGACCAGGACACTTCTCAGGCAATCTCCTCCTTCAAGGGCTAGTGAGGGCACTGTGGGCAGCAAGTCCTCTTGGGGGAGGGCATGGGGCTGGCCTCCCACTTCCTTGGGCTCTCTGGCAGGCAGGCAGGCAGTTGATGCTGGCAGGCATTTCTGCAGATGAATCTGCAGGTGTCTGGCCTGTGGCCCCCACGTTGGGCTGCCAGGAAAGCACCAGCCCCAACCTCGAGTTCAGAGGAGGGAGGGGCCCTTGGCGCAGGCATGGGGGAGGGAGAGTGAAGGTTTCTGCTGCAGCAAAGCTCCCAGGCACCACCTGGCAGAGCGACCTGCACCTGTAGGAGGCAGATGCTCATCTATCACCTCACAGCTCAGCCCTGGCTTCCTCTGCCTCCGGGAAGGAGGGCCATGAAATACTGCCCACAGTTCAGGGCGCAGCCACTTGCCCAAGGACCTCCACTGCCCAGGATTCTGCACAAAGGCAAAAAGACAACCTGAAATCTAGGACTCCAGGCTTCAAAGGGGAAGGTGCTGGGAACTGCAGGCTTAATACACTCTGTGTTTCACAACCCAGATATGCTGAGGCCATCCCTGCCCCCATTCCTGCCGTGTGCCAGACCCTGATTGGCAGAAGGGCAGGCAGAAGAAATGAACAAGAAATGGCCACAGGTGAGGTGACCCCTCTGCATCCCTAGCCCCTCATGGGAGAACAGGTGGTGGGCTCATTGCTGGAATTCCCAGGTAGGTGCTCAGCCTGTCAGGTCAGTGTTTCCCTGGAGATGAAGGGTTTAGAGTTCCTGGGCTGAAGGATGGGAGAGGTTTTGGGGAAAATTCAGGGCACCTCCTCAAAGGAAAGAGCTGGAACTCTGGAGGGGCTTCTCCAAGGAGCCTGGTACGTCTGCGGGAAATCTACTTATTTCCAAGGGTCAACTATCTGTGACTTACATTTTCCCAACCAAATGGCCCTTCAACTTCCATCCTCCTTAGGGAAAAGGGCTCCCTAAAGGGTCACTCAAGAGCCACCTCTCCAGGTCAAAACCACCTGTTCTCCAGCAAAATAAATAATATATAAATAACAAATAAAAAGCATACCCAAAATGTAAGTACACTGCAGAGAGAGGTGCCTCCTTCTCCCCAGCCCCGCGTCCTCCTCGCCTCCTGGCTTTGAGCTCCAACCTCTCGGATATTTATTGTTCGTCCCCTCCTAAATCACTCCTGACGGCAGGGCTGCTCACACTCCATTACAGGGAGAGGCCGTGCAGTTCCGTTTAGCTTGCAGAAAAGGAGCCTCAGAGGAGAGGCCTGCCCGGGAGCTGTCCGGTGCTGAACTCCGGCGTGATGGACGATTATGGACCATCTGCACTTTCAGAGGGGGATAGATTTATGAGTGGGAGAGACAGCTAGAAGAGTGTCCATCACCATAACTCACTGCCCTCTTCAAAGATGTTCTAACCAGGCACCCTTCCCCATGACTGAAAGCCCAGGTGGAGAGCCGGCAAGGGGGGCATCAATCATGTGTTCTGGGGCGGCATTTTCCTGGAGCACTGCTGTCAACAGTGCTGGGGTGGGGGTGGCTGCTGGAGGGACCCTGAGTCTGACAAAGCAGATTTCCCATCAGCATCTCCTAGCTTCTCTGGTTGCCCCGCAGCTCTTGATTTCCTGCAACTGATGTTGAGACAATAGGAGGTGCCAGGATCCCCACACAGATCCAGCCGGGGTTTACTGACAACCAGAATCCTGCAGAGGAGGCAGGGAGGATGTCTTCCTGGAAGCCCATGCACCTGGATATTCCCATGCCAAGGCGCCTCCAGCAGGTGACACTTGATGCTTCTGTGGGCACAGGCCTCCTGCTTTCTCACATGGGTTTGCTGTGCAATATGAGGAGGGAACCCCCAGGCTCTGGCCGCTGGGGCCCCAGGCCCTAGCAAAGATTCCTAAGAATGAGCAAGCAAGCGAGTCCTTCCATCTCCACAGCACTTCAGAGATCTCAAGGTGTCTTGACACTCAGCTCCCCTGAGCAGAGCCCACTACAGTAGGTAAAGACAGGCACACTTATCTCCATTTGAAAGACAAGGGACACAAAAACCCAGAGAAGTTAAGTGGTTTCCTCGAAGATGCACAGCTAATGAGCAGCCAAACAGGCTGGTGCCTCCCAGCCATCTGGCCTTGCTGCCTGCTTCCTGAAAGCTATTCTGAGTACAATCACCCTAGAGCCCTTCCCTTCCTGGGGACCAGCCCGGGCTCCATCTCCCCTGTGACTCTTGGACTTGTCCCTTCTGTCCCACCCCCTCCCTTGAGCCACCATCCTGCTCAGCCATTGGGAAACTCCTGGAATGCAAGTCACGAAAGGTGGCAACCCTTCTCTTGAGAGTCCCTTTGGTCCACACCCCCTGGGAAGGGAAGTCACAAGCTCCAGCAGGGCCTTGAGAACCAGCTCCCCCCAACCCCAAGCATAAGCTCTGGGACTCTAGTCAGTCACCCTGAACGTCACACATGCCTGCCTTCTGCAAGTACCTCTCAGTTCTCCAAGATGCCAGGTCAGCAGCAGTGACCGCTGCATGTCCTGAAACAGGTCTTCCAGGGCGGGATTGGGCAGCCACTGAGAGCAGCAGAGGTCAAGGCGTCTTCCTCTGATGGCTCTTACTCATGTTTTTAGAAGGACAGTCCTTCCTGCCCCACCCTGGGAGCACACCTGTGGCCTTTCTGCCTGGAACGAAGCTGTTCCTGCCAAGCCCCCTCCGCGGCAGTCATCCATCTACTCCGCCCCTGCTCCTTGGCAGGTGCACTGGGACAGGGCACTGGGGAAGGCAGGAGGGTGGGGAGGGTCCTCATAGGGGTGGGGGGGCCAGGCCATTCTGTCTGGAGTGGAGACAGAGGGGAGCCAGTCAAGCACCACTTTCTCTAAAGCCTCAGCCACTATCTGCCAAGGCGGCCACTGAGCAGCCCACCCGTCTGTCCATCTCAGCTGGTTGTTGTGGTGAGACCGTGGCTGTGCCTGTGGCTGAGGATCCATGGTACATGTGGGTTAGTGAGCCAGGGAGTGTGAGGAATGGAATTGATAATTGCATTTCATTTCAATTCATTTAAATCAAAATGTCCACTGGCGGCTAGTGGCCACCGTTTGGAAGAGTGTGACCCTGGGAACTCGTGCTGCCTGACCCACAGGGTGCTGGAGCAGTGCAGGTTGCCGCAGGACCCTAGTGCTCCAGAGCGACAGGAGGGGGCTCTCTGCCAGGAACACTTGGCCTCACCTGGGAAAACAGCTTCAGCTTGACGAATGGCCAGTTCCTGCACTTTGTGAAATTAAATTCTTGGCTTGCGCTGAGTGGCGTGGGGATCACCATGGCCACTCAGGGCCGGGGCTGGACGTCAGGAGGGAAGCAGGCAGCCAAGTGCTCAGGCTTGCCCGTCTTGGCAGCTGCCATGTGTGGTGCAGAGGTGGGGGTGGGGGGCAGAACACAGCCTCAGCAGGTACCTGGGGAAGGGCTGAGGAGGAGCAGGGAAGAGGGGCATCTGGGGAGGGTCCACCTTGCAGGGAGGGAGGACAGGAGGCAGGCAGAAAAGATAACCATCCTGGAATCCCCTCCCAGCCCTGCCTGGCAGTCACAGCAGCAAGCAGGTCTCTGCAGGGAGTGTTGCCACCAGCTCTGACCTTCCCCTCCTGGACACAGGAGAATTTATGTGTCCCTGTTCTTTCCAGCCCGACTCTGCTCTCCACGGAAGCAAACTCCCCTCCTGCTCTTTCTTATTATCATCTTCAGTAAGGCGTGATGGAATGTGGGGCACTCCGTGGTCCTCCCAGGAGCTCCCATGAGCGGCCCTTCCCCAACCTGCCCTTCGTCCCAGCCCAACTGTGGCCGGCAATCCTGATCATGGGGAGCGGGGGACAATGGGCTCAGCGGGCCGCTCCCCATCGTGGTGATCTCTGCTGGCGATGTTTTACGGTCCTACTGTTAACTCCAACCTCTTGAAAACTGCCTTCACTAAACCGCCTCTACATGACCTGGCAGTTATTCCGAACTCCGTCTTCCCTACTCCGCCTGAAAGGGGCCAGCAGGGCCTGCAGGACCCGAAGCCCCACAGCTGGCAGTGCCTCTCACATCCACGCCAGCCTGGCAGAGCCGGCCCCTTGCTCTCCTTAGGGGGATGCAGAGACCCCCACCTGGCTCCTCCGCACCCACTTCTCTTTAAAGAGGCAGTAGCTCTCATGTTCCACACAGGCATGTCCAGAGGTGCTCACCAGGAGTCCAGGCCTTCAGCCCTGACCGCTGGTGCTGACCTGTCTGATAGGAAGACATCACAGGTTCCAGAGAAGAAGACAGACTGGCCCCACCCCTCAAGCAGGCAGTCCTCTGTCCACACCCTGCCCAGCGAGGTCTGATCACTCAGCCCTGGCCAGGTTCTTCCCGACCTCTGCTGCCAACACAGCCGTTTGCTCCAAGCCCACCACCTGGCTGCCTGGGGAAGTTGCTGGTCACTTCATCCCACCCTGACTCCGCTGTCCCTCAGGACCCTGACTCTGCCCCTTGTCCTCCAGCCAACATTCTCACAATAAAGACAAACACCTCACCTGCGGCCCTGCCCCTGGGCCTCACAGTTGCTGCCTGCTCATGCATTAGGTGGCCATGCCTGGGGCTGCAGGCTACAGGTCTTGCCGCCTGGCCACCTCCTCCCGCGTGGGTCTGGGAGCCTTGGCTTCCCGTGTGACTTCCCTCATCTCCACCATCCTCCACCATGGCTGGATGGTCCCCTGCCTCTCACCTGTGCCATTCCATCCACACACACCACCCAGCGTTGACGAGAGCCCTCCTGCCCCACATGCTCCTGGCGGTCTTCGCCCCCAGCAGGGCCGCAAGGCCGACCCCGCACCGGCTCAGTGGAACCTTTCTCTGCAGTGCAGGCCACTGCGGCCTGCCAGTGTGGATCCAGCCTGTGCCCGCAGCTCCTTCGGGGTCTTTGGGGGACTCGGCCGGGGAGAGCACACAGCTCGGCTCACACGGTGCTGCCATCAGCTATTTTGCTGCTGTGACCAAAAGGTACAACAAGAACAATTATAGGGGAGGAAAAGTTTATTTGGGGCTCATGGTCTCAGAGGAGAGGTCTCTGTCCATAGACAGCTGATCCTGCTTCCCGGGCCCAAGGTGTGGCAGGACACCACAAGGGAAGGCACAGAGTGGGAAAGTAGCCGAAGTCAGGGCGACCAGGAAGCTGAGACTACCGAGCTCAGCAGGGAGGAAATGCACACCCCACACTACCCCAGGGCCCACCCTCAGCCACATGCCACCTTCCCACGGCCACCACCCAGGTGACCCCTCACTGATTAGGTGGAGGCTCCCACAACCCAGTCATTTCACCCCTAAACTTTCTTGCATTGTTTCACACATGGGCTTTTGGGGTTGCCTCATATCTAAACCCCAAAACTCAGACCATCTTTCTCAAGGCCCATGAGAGTGGGCAGGGTCCCAATACACGGGTCTGAGAAGCCCTGCCAGGCTCACAGGGCTCCCTACCCACCCAGCCTGGTCTCCTCGGCTGAAGTGTCCACCATCCCTGCCGTGGCTCCTCTCCTGGACTCTCTCCTGGACAGTCCCTGCCTGGACTGTCCTGACTTTGTCCCTTCCCAGGTTTGGGCAGTCAGGGCTTCAGGCAGGGCTAAAGCTCCCCTAAGATGCGGGAAGATCATGCTCCTACCCCTAGTTGATCCCCGTCCACAGGGTCACCTGCAGGCCAGAGCAGCCGCCCCCTGCACCCTCCTGCAGCCACTTCCTCACCCTCCTCTGCTGCCGTCTAGACTAGATTTCTGTCTCCAAATTGGAGATCACTCCAGGCGCCCGGCCTGGAACTGGAGCCCTAGAGGGCTGGGCCCTACGCAGCTCTGCTCTGCTTTTATGCTGCTGAGCGAAGCAGCACCAGGCTGAGCACAGCTGGCAGGGAGGTGTTTTGTGATAAATCAATAAACTGCCAGGGTGGGAGAGGCAAGGATGGAGAGGGAGCCCCAGGGCGCTGGCAAGAAGGGGGCACCCATCCAACCTGAGCATCTGACTCAGTAAGGGAGGTGAGTGCAGAAGGGAGGGGAAAGAGACAGACAGACAGAGTCAGAGACAGGCAGAGATAGAGGGGTGGGCAAAGAGGAGACAGAGATGGGCAGAGACAGGCAGAGATAGAGGGGCAGGCAGAGAGGAGACAGAGACAGG
>PVKS010000713.1:0-174318 GCA_004027875.1 Aplodontia rufa | reverse complement strand
TCTCCACTCATCTGTGGAGGTGGGGACTAGACCCTGGACAATGAGAAAGTTGGTCTAGTAACATGAGTTAAATCCAGATAAGATGTAATGCTTTACAATCTAATACTTTTTTTAGAGTTATAATGGGAAGGGGAAGGGAGGGATAAGGGAGGGTAATGGGGGGGCACTCCTGGGGATAATTGCAATATCCAGAATATATACACATTTTATACACATTTTATATTATTTTTTAAAATTTTGTAAGTTTGCTCAAAAATAAAAAAAAATGTGTCTCTTGCAGGCAAAAAAAAAAAACATGAGAAAATGCTCTACATCACTAGCAATCAGAGAAATGCAAATCAAAACTTCACTGAGATTCCCCTTCACTCCTGTCAGAGTGGCAAAAATGAGGAATACAAACAATGACAGATGCTGGAGGGGTTGTGGGAAGAGAGGAACACTTCCACACTGTTGGTGGGACTGCAAGCTTGTACAGCTACTCTGGAAAGCAGTGTGGAGACTCCTCAAAAAACTAGGGCCGGAACCACATTATGTCCCAGCTATCCCACTCCTGGGTATTTTCCGAAAAGAGTTAGAATCGGCTTACTACAGAGATACAGCTTCATCAATGTTTATAGCAGCTCAAAATACTATAGCTAAGGGGCTGGAGCAGTGGCTCAGCAGTTACAGTGCTTGCCTAGCATGTGCGAGGACCTGAGTTCGAACCCCAGCAGCACCACATACACAACTGAGTGTTGTAGCAACAAAGGCCACATGAAAAACTAAATAAAGTTGTTTCTCCCCCCCCCCACTGTCCCTCTTTAAAAAAAAAATACTATAGCTAAACTATGGAACCAATCCAGATACCCCTCACTTGATGAGTGGATTCAAAAACTGTGGTACATATATACAATGGAATTCCACTCTGCTATTAGAACGATATCATGGCATTTGCAGCCAAATGGGTGGAGGTAGAAAAATTTATGCTGAGTGAAACAGCCCAAACTCAGAGACTCAAGGGCCGAATGTTTTCTCTCATATGTGGAAGCTAGAATACAATTGGAAACAGACTGAAAGTTGGTTAAGTTAATAATAAATTCAACATGGGTGAATTTTTACACAAGCAGGGGAACCTTGCCTATAGACACTGGGGTATGAAGGGAGGGGGGCAGGGAGAGTGGGGGTGGGAATGAGAGGGATATCAAGGTAGCTGGATTGGGGAATCTTCAACTTCCATGAGAAGCCCAACTAACATGGTGGTAAAGTAGGGGAAACATGGAATGAGGGGACCCAAAGTGGGGAGATCATGAACTGGCATCAGCCTTGGTTTGCTCTCCCTCCTATATGTATGATTCCCTCCTATATGTATGATCAATGTTGAATGAATAAAAAAAAGCATAATAAAAATATTCCCTTGCAAAAACAAAAGCAAAGAAAGAAAGAAAGAGTAAAGGATGTTTTAAAGGTTTTTTTTTTTGGCCTGGGAAGTAGGAAGTAGATGAATTAATTTACTACCAACTAAGACTGGGAAAGCTGTAGGTAGAGTAGATCTAGGGGAAATAAGTTCAATTTTGGATATATTATTACTTAGACATAAACAGAGATGTTGAGTAGGTTCTTGGATATAACCACAGAGATAATTTTCATTCTTTTTTACATGGCCCTGAGCCATGATCACACCTTTTGCTACGCTATAAATATTACTTGAATGATTTATGCTCTTGAAGTTAAATTAGCCTCAAGAATTTTAATCATTTGGTTAAGAGCGCAGATGTTGGAATGAGACAGAACTAGGTTTGAATCCTGGCTTCTTGGTTGACCCACCACATTAATAAGGTATGTAACCTCACTAAACCTAAATTTTAGCAACTCAGAAATGAGGATAATAATACCAATCTTGCACAGTAACTGAAAAGTGGAAGTTAAAGGATATACAGTGTTGATCATATAATAATCTTTGAGAGTAGTATTTCTCCTCAGTTTACTTATTTATAAAGTAAGGATAATACAATGTAGCCTTCTGTATTAGTCTATTTTCTGTTGCTGTAACAAAGTACCTGAGGCTGAATACTTTATAAAAGAAAGGTTTGTTTACTTAATTCAATTTTAGAAGCTGAAAGCCCCAAATCAAGTGGCCTGTTATAATTAGCTATTTGCCACTGTGACCAAAAGATCTGAAAAATTTTAGAAGAGGAAAAATTTACTTGGGGCTCACAGTTTCAGAGGTCTCAGTCCATAGATGGCTGGCTCCATTGCTGTGTGCCTGAGTTAAGGCCCTCATCACAGCAACAGGGTGTGGAGGAGGACAGCAGCTCAAGCATGGCAATTGGGAAGCAGAGCGAACTCCACTCACCAGGGACAAAATATGTACTCCAAAGGCACACCTCCAGTGACCCATCTCCTCCAGTCACAACCTACCTGCCTTTAGTCAACACCTAGATAATCCATTCAAGTGGATCAGTGCATTGATTGGGTTATGATTCTTGCAGCCTAGGCATTTCATCTCTAAGTTTTCTTGCATTATCTCACATGTGAGCTTTTGGGGGACAGCTCACATCTAAACTATAGCATTACCCCATCTGTCTGATCTTTTGAGATGGACTCCTGGCTGGGACACAACATAGTGAGAAATGGAAAGAGAATGGGCCATGTGCAGAAGAGGCCAAGCTTGTGGGATAGTCTTGTTTTATAACAACTCTCTCTCATGAAAATTAATCAGGGTCCTTTGAGAATTACATTAATCCCATCTGAGGGCAGGTCCCAGCGAATTGATCACCTTGCACTAAGACCCACCTCTTAAAGGTTTCACTACATTCCAATGTCACCACCCTAGGGACCATACTTCTAGCTCATGAGCCTTTGGGAACACACTCAATATATACCCCATGCCTTAGCAGATTTTTTACATTTTGAGAATTACATTAGAATGAGACATGAAATTACCTAAATCAGGGCCTTCTACACAATAGGTGCTCAATAAATCTAAGCTTCCCTCCAAATGCTATTTTATGGCATACTTATAATATTCATCTAGTGCATGAATTAAAATACTTTCTAGTCTTTTCCACAAAGCATTAATTCTGGGGCTGGAGTGGTGTCTCAGCAGATAGCGCTGAGGCATGCGCAAGTACACGGGTTCAGACCCCAGCACCCACGTACACATTTAAATGTTGTAGCAATGAAAGCCATGTGAAAAACTCAGTAAAAAATGATTCTCATTCTCTCTCTCTCTCTCTCTCTCTCTCATTGTCTTTCTCTCTTAAAAAAAAAAGCATTAATTCCAGAGGATATTTATAGAGGTCAATACTGTCCAATAAAATCTGACTTTCAAAGAGGTAGAAGCTGGTTGCATATCAGGATTCGTCTTTGGCCATAGGTTATCTCTGCCCTCAGTGGCCCTTCTACCCTTTCACTCAGTGTGCTATACCAGCTCTTTCTGGATCAACTGAAGTATCTTAGACAGCAACAACATATTTTCTAAGGGATCACTCTGCCTTCCAAAATGAGGTCAGAGGATTGCATTCATTAGTTGTGTGTGAGTAAGTTGAATTAAGTATCTATTCTTAACCAGGCTCTCGATACCTAGAATATAGGACTGTTGGATGACTTTGTGTTCCAAGGAGCATTGAATTAGGCATCAGGGAAGGGGTAAGTTGCTTCCAGGTGGCAATATTTTAGAAGGAGGACAGCATTTGGATAAAGAACATAGACTGTACCCGTATCCTAGCTCCTACTTCTTACTAGCTGTGACTGTGCACAAGTTACTTAACCTCTCTGAGCCTTCTTTATTCATGTCTAAATTGGAGATATTAACAGTTATATGACGAATAAAGTAGCTGACACCTACACAACACTCAATCCAGAGACCAATCCATTACAGTCACTTATGTGTAAGCTCTTAACATTAGAAAATTTACAATTTAAATAGGAGACAAACATTTAAAAATTAATTTAATAGTTAGTGCTAAGCTTCATGTTATTGTTAAAATGTGAAATAAGAGTTGAAAAAATAATACTATGGACCACAGAAGTCAAGAATGATACTAGGAGAGAAAAGAATGAAACAGAATATTAGATAATGGAGACAAAATTGGTGATAGCGCTGCCTTTATTTTGTGTTGTTTATAGAGTGAGGACAAGGAAGGCCAGTGATCAGGACAGGATACAAAAAGGAAATATTAAAAGAGACCCCAAATATTTGATTCCACTTTTCTGAAGGTCTGCATTATTACCTTCTATTGGGAAAACTGATTTTAGTCTATTATTGGATGGATGAGATGTTACTGCCTATTATATTGCTTTAACTACTGATCTTTTGTTCATTATCCCAAGATAATTAAAAAAAATTTTCCAAAGAAAGTAGACATGATTCTCTTTTCCTTAACTGGCACTTATATCACTAGCATTATTACATAATGTAGCTTTTTAAATAATTTCAGTTTGGATGAATTTATATTTTCTTTGAACTATTACTCTTCCAAATTATGACTACAGTACCAACTGGCATATCTTTTTAGAGGCTGTCGAGAAATGCAAAAGAAATAATCAGATATTTAGTATTCAACATCCCCAAGAGATTACTGTAATTATTTCTCTTTTTAAAAAGAGACCTGTAAGAACTTGGTGGAGACAAGTTTTAGTGCAAACGATCGATGAGGTGTACAAATATTCCTCATTTCTGGGGATCGCTGCTTATCACTCATACTTTGAGAAATGAGCAGAAGCATTCCAATTCTGTGGATTTACTTCTCCTGTAATTCACTGTGCTTTTAAAATGAGCAGCTTGGCAACATAGAAATTTAGACTTACATTTCCATCTATAAATCATCAGTTGTCCCTTATGTTGACAGTTTTCTGTACAAAATAGAAGAGTTTCAAAGTGTTCCAGCAACAAAATATAAGAAATTGCAGAACACATAAATTTCAACTGTTTTTTCCCCTATGTCAGCAACATCATTTTAACAAAATATAGACAAGTTATTCAAGTACCAAGATAGAAAATAAAAATAAGTAAACAGTAAAGCAAAATTTAAAATAAGGGACATTCTGGATAACAAAAATAGTTACTGAGAAAGGTCTTTCTGACTAAATAAACAGCTTAATTTGCGAACCCAAATTAAATTGGAAATATAAAGAAATAAGTACCAAGTCCTAAACTGAGGATAAGAAAATAAAGTACTATTTTGAGTAGGCGTCATATCTTCTATTGGTTGAGCAGTTTACAGTGATAAGGACCAGGCACTTTGTGAATCATTATAGATTAAAAACAAGACTTAGTTCCTACCCTCAAGGAACTTAAAATTTTATTAATAGTTTTGACATCAGAAGCATTAAACAAACTTTACAAAATGCCAGATTCAAATGAAGGTGTAGGTTAGTAACAGGAAACCATTTAATGAATTGTACTCAATAGTTTATTCAAGAGGACTACCAATAGGGCATGGTGGCACATGCCTGTAATCCCAGCCACTGGAGAGGCGGAGGCAAGAGAATCAAAGCCAGCCTCAGCAACTTAGTGAGGCCCTAAGTAACTTAGTGGGTCCCTGTCTCAAAATAAAAAATAAATAAAATTAAAAGGACTGGGGATGTGCCTCAGTGGTTAAGTACCCATGTGCTTAACCAGTACCAGAAAACAAAAATAAAAACAAAACTAAAAAAACTCACTAACCTAACTAAGCATCTCCAGGATCTAAGAAGAGGTATCTCTGTCACCATTTTCTTCCCAAATTTATCAGCAATATCTGTATATCCGTTAAGCACTTTGTGAGCCTTAAAAGGAACAAGTCATGAATAGTCTATTCATATGCTGGGATCTGGACTTTTATATTGACTTTTACCTTTTCCAATTATTTTTTACAAGTGGTACAAAAAGAGTTGGTGGGGGGAATGAGAGAGAAAAGACGTTTAAAATCAACTTCTTAAAAATCACACAGTTTCACCTTTCTCTTTCATTTAGTTTAAGTGCCTCAGCTATATTGCCTTTATATTGCACTTATTTGTAATGATCAGTTAAGTTGATGAATAGCAGAAATAGTAAATTTAATAGATTGTGCTTAATATTTTTCTCTTCAGTTAATGCTCTTCTAAATTGGTTAGGTTTAAATGATTATGTCTTCCTTTACAACCGCCTCAAATTCCAAAGTTCCCTGTACCTCGATTAAAGGTATTTAAAGGAAATATGTCCAGAGGAAGAGCTGAGTGCTCACAAGTCATCTCTTAATGCATGGCTATTGCTTTATTGATCGGAATTGATTTTTTTTCCTTGTTCATTTTCATAGGTGACAGCAATTTGTGAAAAATGCAAAAATCTTTGTGTAGAAGAGAATTTTTATGATTCACTTCCTATGCAATCTTAGCAGAAATCTCAAAACTTGCTATACAATGTTAAAAAATGAATAATTATTTGAGAGCTAGAAATAATCCCTTACTAATATTCTTACGTACATTCTTCTGACCTTATTGAATTTAAATGAGTATACACATTTATACATTAAGTCTGTGTATATGTGTGTGTGTGTGTGTGTGTGTGTGTGTGTGTGTGTATACATACATTTGTGTGCATACACATGTATGTTCTGAAGTGTTAATGATTAGAGGTTCCCTGCTAGGAATAATTTAAGCAATTTATCATTTAAAAGATCACCTTAATGGCAATGAATGTGAAAAAAAAAAAAAAACAGTGGCCAAGGAAGAGATGATTATTTCCAGGCATTATCCTCAGGTGAAAATGAACTAACAAGGTAGGAAGGTAGGCCTGTTTGGTTTGTGGGCAAAATGAACAATAGTATTTCCACAATCATTGTTCTCCTTTTCAATGCATGCTTTTCTTCCTACTGTCTGATAAACACCAGAGCTTTATCCATCTGCTAGCTCTGTCTGGGGTTTGCAGAGGTGTCATTGTTCTTAGCCACATCCTGTTTTCCCTGAGATGGCCTTTTGGTTCAGTGGGAGTAACCAGAGGGTCAACTTTGTTGTCTTTTATAATTGAGAAAAACACCGTGTAGTTCAGGAAAACTAGAATCCAGCTTTAAAGCATTCCCTTTAGTTTGCTTTTCAAAATGAACGGTATTTTCCACTCAGCAATTACTGTAAAAACTCGGGGGCACTAGATTATTTCCCAGTAAACGACATATCTCAAATCTGTAGCAGGTACAGTAATTTGTGGTTGTTATTAGTCACTTTTCTTTAGGTATTTCAAATCAATTCGCATAGCTCCTTTCCCCTAAATTCTTCTAAAGTATCGTGGGTCGAGCTGAGTTAACCTCACTGCTGGCTCAGGTATTAGGCTATCTCCCCAAAGCTCCTGTCTCTGTTGAGGGGGTACAATGACAGCCACCATGTGAAGGATTGCTGACTGTAGGCGGTCCTCAGATAGGCATGCAGCGAGGCCATTTACTCTTATAGTTGCATCCCTGCCTCCTTTCATTATGCCATAACATGATGTTACACATTACAACCTAAGTAATGGTATGTAAGACTGTACAACACAGGATTATGCTGGTAGTTCATGAACCAGGGCCAGCATTGCCCAAGCCTTTGTGTTCTGGTGGCCTTCTCTTCTGGGTGCAGTTTAAGCCTCACTGTGCTTGGGGTCTCAGACTTCCTTCCTTCCTAAGGAAACCCTACCCCAAAGCATAATCTAGTCCCATTCTCTCTTGCTCCTCCCATAGCTGTTTCCCTAAATCTGAAATAAGTACCCAGTGTACTTTGACGCACTAAGATCTTACACGTAGGAAGTACAACACTTTTTTGGATGTGGGTGGGCAAGGCAAACTTCACTTCTGCCACACCTGTGTGCTACATAACCTTAGCAACACCGCCTTGGTGGCAGTACACCCTTTATGTCTCTAATGCAGTGCTGCCCTTCACCCTGATTAGAGGAGTTTAGAGGTGCATCAGATGTGATTGGCTAATTTTAAAATTGGGGCGGGGAGGGGGCAGGGAAGGGCTATAATCACAATTGGATCCAATTAATGCTATATTATGAAAATGGACCAATTGGACTTTCTATTTCTCACATACAAAAAAGTCAAAGTGGCCGTTGGCTTCCCAAGACCAGGAGCTCCATCAGTGCAAGTTTTCAACCTGACTTTTATTCTTTAAATGCCCAACATACAATCTTAGGTCTAATTCACATTTCTTCTGAAGATCAACATTATTTTAGGCTTTTTCAATCTAAAATTTTCAAAGGAATGTATGTATCTTATACTTTACTTACCCTATAATCTGCAATCTACTATATTATTATAACAATCAATTCTCGTCTTTTGATTTCCAGACCCCATTTCCACAAGTCTCCAGTGAACACAAAATAAAAACAAATGAAATCTTCCACACAACTCTCAATGGTTCCTCCTCCAATCCAAAGAATCTGCTGGCGTTTTGAAATTACTTCTATAGTTTCTGCTTATGTGGGAAGGGTTATATTTTCTTTTTTTCCAGTTACATTTGTAAGGAGGCTGCTTTTGAGTTGACAGTTTACAACAGATGAATTCCTGTTTACTTCATGGTGTATACATTACCCGTCCTGCCAGCTCTTAGCATTACCAGCTCAGCCTTCAGTTCTTTTGCTTAGCTTGAGATAGAAATCGCCAAGAGGCAAGCAAGCAGTACCACACAAATGAGGTTTTACTGGCGCTTATGATTGGGCATGAGGCATTCAGCAAAGAAGATAGGTCCCTGACTGCTTTCTGAGGACTCAGGGAGTAGAGCTTACAGTATAAAATTGAGGGCTGGTGTGGAAACACAGCTGTTGCAGAGGATCCCAAGGTTTCTGCAACAGTTCTTTGCACCTGTTGGAGCACTTGATGTGGTGATTTGCTCCTATGCATTGGGTCCATATGTCTGGGCTCCAAAAAAAAAAAAAAAAGTGGAGGTATTTACTGCTGCCAACCCTGGAAAGTTGTATGTACATCAATCAAAGTTGAGCATTCTGCGCCTGCGGGGTAGAAGGACAGCTTGGGGGCGAGATCTCACCAGTGGTGAGAACATTTTTTGAAGACTGTTTAAGTGACAGAAGAGAACCTTGATGGGAGAACTATGGCCCTTACTGTTATTTCATAAGGACAGAGTATCAGCTTTGAAACAAGAAGGTGAAAATTCCAACTCAAACATTTACTTGCTATTTGATTTCACAGTTTTCTTAAATCCTAGTGGTTCCCTTTCTTTTTGTATACATTGTGATTAATAATAGTGCTTATCCTATTGTGATGCTAATGTTCAATGAGAATTTAAGTGAGAACAGTTAGTATAAGTTTCAAGACATGAAAAGTGCTCTATAAATGGCTCTATAAATGTTGAACAGTGAATTCACATCTGGGTTTGCTATATAATGAAAAAAAGGTTATTATCAGTTGAATGAATGACCAAACTTTGAGATTGCTAATGACCATATTTTCATTTTCTCCCCAATTTGGTAATGACATGTTAAATGAGAACTTTTATCTGTACATTTTTATTTTAAATTTCATCAACAATACCAATTAACGTGATATCAACCAATTCTTTCTCATGGCTAGATACTAGACTGATCATTTCACTTGAATTTTCATGTAAGGACTAGTTTGGAAACACTAATTTTCCATATTTGCTACTTCTAATAACAGGAACAGTACCCCATTACTGAGCAAATAAATAATTATGGTTGTATGACTGGATGATCAAGTGCCTAATACAGATTATTTCATTTAATCCCCACTTCAACTCTGTGATATTGAGAACATTAACAGTATTGTACAAATTGGGAATCTGATGCTCAGAGAAGTTACATAGTTTGTATAAGGATTTGCAGCTAGAAAGTAGGAGAGTTCTATTTGAAGCCGTTTCTGACATCAACACCTGAGCATTCAGTAATTACACTATACATATTGTGTCCAGATAATTTCCTCTGAAAACATCTTCCTCACATCACCAGTGATTGTTCCTTACTCTATAACATAGCCCGTGGTGATTCCTGATTGACTGTCAGTATGGCATTGTGAGACAGTCAACACTTTGGCCCTTGTCCTTTCGTGAATGGGGATCTCTACTTAGTGTTCCCACTCTTGGGACCTAAGTCTAGACAATGGAAATCACAAGACCATGTGCATTTAACTATATTAGAGTGAGTTCTTTGAATTTGAGATATTGTAAAACAACAAAATATTTGAGAACCCACACTATGACATAAAGTTTAAGTTTAAGCACTATTTCAGCAACCATGTTGAAAGGACAACACAAGTACAATCTATTGGAAGTTGGTACAAATTGCTCGCTAAATGTGGTACGAAAACTTACTGAAGTCTTCCTTTGTTATATTTAAGGAAAAGCAAAACAAAATAAGAATGAAAACATCTTCCCCTGGCTTTTTTCCTCCTTGTGTCCTTTGCTATCTGTTGATCTTTTTCTGCATCCACAGTACACACAATGCTGTCTTCATATCTCAGGTCTTCTATGGTAAATGAGGCAAATGCTCTGCCTTATTAGAAACAGTTACTCAAAGCTCAGCTGCTAAATACATTTGATTAATCGGCTTTTTTTTTTTTTAAGAGAGAAACAACTTTATTTAGTTTTTCACATGGCCTTCGTTGCTCCAACAATCAGTTGTGTACGTGGTGCTGGGGTTTGAACCCGGGTCCTCGTGCTTGGCAGGCAAGCGCTGAAACCGCTGAGCCACCGCTCCAGCCCGATTAATCGGCTTTTAAACATAGTTACTTCACAAAGTTTTTGCACATCTTTAATTGCTTTTAAGTTACATTTTCATACATGGAGAAGTCTCACTTTCCCATGCAAGCACCTATTTGTAGGTGCTTGCCAACTGACAATGGTTTCTCTTTCTCAGATCTTATGAGTTGGCTTTGAGAACAGTCATAAAGACCACTTTGGCTTTTGCCTGAAAGGAACAGTTTCCCCAATTGTTCAAAAATCTTTTACTCCAGGGCTGGAGCGGTGGCTCAGTGGTTTAGGTGCTTGCCTGGCAACCATGAGGACCCGGGTTCAAACCCCAGCACCACATATACAACTAAGTGTTGGAGCAAATAAGGCCATGTGAAAAACTAAATAAAGTTGTTTTTCTCTTTCTCTGTCTCTCTCACTGTCCTTCTCTCTTTAAAAAAAAAAAAAAATTTTTTTTTTACTCCGTTCTATTTCCTGTATTATAGTATCAGAAATCCCATCTGTTTACAGAAGCCTAGGACGGGTTGGTTATTTCCCTTGACAATGGCCCCACTGAATGAAGTGAATTATCACATAAAGAACCCCAAGCCAGACTGCTTTGTAATTCCTTAAACTATAATGTAACTTAAATTTTAAAGATACAATTGAACAATACTGAACATTTATCCATTTGGGAAAAGGTTCTGCCATTATAAACATGAAGGCAAGTGAATGAAAAGATTAATAGTTTTGACTACATAAGCCTTGAGTATTTTATATAATAGTAGGTACAATGACATAACATTAAACAAATAGAGGAAAAACTGTGAAAATATTTGCCACTTGGAATATAAAAGTTCTAACATACTAATGAAAAAATTAAAAATGTACCAAACGAAAACAATGAAAGGTATCAAGAGACAATGAACCAAAAAAAAAAAAGTTTAATAGATTTTAAGTTCATGGGAAAAAACAGTTTAACCCTGCTAGAAATTAAATCAGTTAAAATATTTCACGTGATCAAATAGTTATGCAGAACCCATATCTATGAGGGTACAGAGACATATGGGTGCTCACCCTGCTGATGGGAATGATATAGGAACTCTTTTTTAGATGCCATTTTGGAAAGAGATTTCCAAATCCCTAAATGGGCTTTTGTCATTTGGTTCAGTAATTTCCCTCCTAAAAAACTATCCCAAGAAATAAGTTACACAATATAATCATTTATACTAGGATTCAATTCATGTAGAAACATGCAAATTGCAGGCTTAATAATAGCAAAAATTTGAATAATATATGTGCAAATGAAAAGAGTTGCAAAAAAAGTCATGCATGCACACACATAAGAAGGAATACTCTAGATCAATTTAAAAATACTTTGGATGCCTGTAATCCTACCTATTCAGGATTCTGAAACAGGAGGATTGCAAGTTTAAAGTTTGGCTAACTTGGTGAGTCCCAGAAAGGACTGGGAATATTGCTCAGAGTACAACATCCACCTAGCATGTGTGAGGCCCTGCATTCAATCCTTAGTACCACAAAATCAATTAATTTATTAATTAAAGGAGATAAAAAATAATGCTTTAAAATAATATTAAATGATACAGAAGAGAATTCTTACTTTGGTAAGAAAGGATGTAAATGAGTAGAATGTACACTGTTGCTACAGGAAATTATAGTATATGTATAAATATGCATAGAAAACAAATTAAACTACTCTAAAATATCAAGATAAATAACGGTTACAGGGGTATTTGGGTTAGAAGTAATTCTTTGTTTTATTTATTCTTTTCTGTTGTCATCGATGGCCATGTGTCACTTGGAAAGAGATCAATGTATTTTAAAAATAAAAATTTATGAACCATATAGCTTACCAAAATGAGCAAGACATATTGTACTTTAGGTAGAGTGTTTTTCTTTTTATCTAGATTATTTTCATTCACATGTTAAGCCATAAATCTATTTTTTTAATTTCTGGAATGTTTTCATAAAACAGTATTTCTCACTCAGAACTCAGAAAAAAGATTAAAGGCAGTCATTACCTTTTCTTTTTACACAAGCAGCAAATTCTATCTTTAATGGTTCTGTTTTAATTCCCTGTTGTCAGAAACATTTATTTAACCTCTAACTCTGCTCTACTGAGGCATTTTTGTTTACATCAGGTTAGACCTTGACCTTTGCAACCTCCTACTCAGGGGAAATTTGTTGTTGTTGTTGTTGCTTTTAAAGAAGGATTTGATTGAAATTGTTCTGGCTCCTTCTTTTAGATTTGGAAATAGCCAAAAGCAATTCTATTTTGGACTGTTTGGGGAGACTTTATTTTTCCCTCCTCTGGCTTAAAAAGATTTCATTATGAAAGTAAAATTATACAGAGTGCATAAAGAACATGTCAAATTTTTTCCCCCAAGCTTGAGTGGTGAAAATGATTTTTTGCTATTGCTTGCAACTTAGCTGTCTCCCTTTTCCTGGGAGGCATGGGGCATGCAGAATGCAGCTTCAGCAGGTCTTCACAGGCCTCCAGGTAATTTGATAGGCAGAGGCTTGGTGTCTAGTTGTAGACAATCAACATCTGGCAGCCTCCTGTGCAGACGCCTCTCAGCACTTCTAGAAGACCTTTGAGTGGAGTTGGAGACCTCACCCTACTTTCTACAGAACAGGAGTAGGTACAGGTTTTTGGTACTTAATAAGCAGAAAGTGAGAATATTGTAGTTATGGGAAGAATGTCCAGATGTGTGCAGGGAAAATGTATGAAGGAAGAATAGCCCAGAATTTTCCACATGCTTCTACAACTCCCTTCAGTCTTCAAACTCTGGGAAAATCCAGGGAAAGTCCCTACTACATCTACAGATCTCGGACAGACTGTCCCCAGAATGGGAAAAACAGAGTCCATAACAACAGCCACATGACTCTGACCTCCACTCTGTATTGGGGGTTTCCTGACCAATGATTACTTAGAACATTTTATCTGTTCGGGGATATACTCCTCCCTGTTAAGACACCATGCTCACATATTATTTCTGCTCTAATTCAGGCTCCTATGCTGACCTTCGTCTAAGACCTTTAATGACCTTGAAGCCACAGTGGTGATGAATGCCAAGGTCAAATGGTGGTAACTGTTGACCATGCAGAGACCACTGATGCTTACACCAAGAGTGCTAGCTCCTGCAGTTCTGAGCAGTTAAATCATCACGTTGGACACTTGACCTTTGGATTTAGACAACTGAGTTTCCTCAGCTTACTAGCTGAATGACCTTGGATAAATTCTTTCTTTGGCAGAGATTGCTAACTGCCTCCCAAGATCAAAGGAATTCTTTATTAATGTATTTCAGAGCAATGTACCCAGCAAAACCATAACATTTACCAAGCTTCTGGGCAGCTGAGTGTGGCCATGTAACAATTTAGGCCACAATGGAAGCAATGGTTGGGACAATGTGGGAAGGCTAATTAAAGGGAAAGATTGAGTGTTCTTTCACTTCCTGGTTTTTGTTTTTATTGTTGTTGTTGTTTTGTTTTTGTTTTTGTTTTTGTTTTTGTTTTTTTACTGCTATCTGGAAAAGTAGATGAGAGACTGGAGCTCCAGCAGCCATCCTAGAGTGTGAACTGATTTTGGAAATGTCAATCATGTGTTAAAGATTGCAGAGTAGAAAAACAAGAGCCCAGGATCAAATAATGTATTTTGAAATGCATATCTTCATGTGTCCTTTAGATGTGAGAAAACTAAACTTCAAATTTGTACAAGCTACTGTCATTTTGTTTTTTTCCTGTCATATGCAGTCAAACTTAATGCTATACTTATTTCACTTTATTAATCAGAAAAGGGAATAATAATGCTATCCAAGCTGTACTGTTATTATGAGGATAAAATAAAAACAGGATAAATACTCTCAGTAAACAAAATCTTAGGATGTATTTAGAAAAAGTTAGATCTTTTTAACCTGAATGAAATCTTGGAGTCCATAAATCCAGCCCTGAAATGGAATGGCACTTTAAAAACACAGTTCAGCCACAAAATAGATAAAAATAATTTAAATTTGTATTGGGCTACTAAAATGAAACAAGTAGATCCAATCTGATATCTAGGGACACTATTTTCAATGAAAAAAATATTTTTTGTTTGACCTTGAACCTGGGTTCATCTGTTATTTCCTCATGATCAGCCCAGATCATGTGTTCTGTGCAGTAAATCATGGAACTGATGCTATATTCTCAGTTCATCAAAACAAGAAGCACACCAGATCAACCCATCTCATTCCTGGGGACCTTAATTTTGGTCACCTGATTACAGTGGTGTCTTCAAGTTTCTTACTGACTTTAAATGCGTACTTTTGCTCTTTCTATTTGACTATTGGTATATATTAGAGAGATTTGTGAGGCTATTCCAACACTGCTCCTCATTCAACCTCTCTACCCATTGGTGATAACAAATTCTAGAGGCCCCTTTCTGAATTGTCCACCACTGTGATGTTTGTCAACTGGTGATTTTCTCTTCTTTACATTTATTAATTGGCATTCTGTTCCATGCAAGAGCTTCCCTTTCTTCCCCATTGATTTACTTATTTATCTATTATATTTATTCATTTATTGTCTATCAGTATTAACATCATTATTTATTTTGACACTAAAATTCTTCTGGATTTAAGCCTCTTCCAGTAGATTCCTATGTCCTTGTTTTGGTTCCTATGTCTTGTTGATATGTGCCCATTGATTATTTCCATATTTCTGGCACATGAACATGTTCCAGGCTTATTTTTCCTCTTCCAGCTCTGGATACTTGAATTTCTTAAAGGAGCCATGACTTGTTTTGTAGAGGATGGTATTTAGAAGCTAAAATCTAGGTATTTAGTGTGCTCATTGTAATTGGTGTGTCATTTCCTCTGGGTATTCTTATTGGACAGAGCTAGGAAATGTAATTATGCATATATACATGTAAATATTTATTACTTGACATTAATTAATGCCATTCATATCTTATGTCTATATCTCTTCTGTGTGCACACTTGTCACACATATCTTGATATACATGTGTACATGTAAATACGTACATGCATGTGTGAATGCAATATTATTCATATAGTATACCACACTCAGATACTATACTTCAAATTCCAACCCACTCCTCAGTCTTCTTTCTGTTCTTTCACCTGTCTGATTTTAGTTATCTCCTACTAACCTAAGGACCTCCCACAGGACCCCATATCTCAATGGTTTCAAAACTTGCCAAGAACACCACCCTGTGGACAAAGTCATATATGCATTTCTGGAGGACATTCAATATCCAAACTACAGCACTGGAGCTTCTACCTTTTGAAAGTTTTGAAAACATCAGTGTTGAAAAATCATATTGTCAAAAAAATTCCAGGGGCTGGAGTGGTGGCTCAGCAGTTTAGGTGCTTGCCTGGCAAGCACGAGGACCCGGGTTCAAACCCAGGCACCACATACACAACTACATGTTGGAGCAATTAAGGTCTCGTGAAAAACTAAATAGAGTTGTTTCTCTCTGTCTCTCTCACTGTCCCTCTCTCTTTAAAAAAAAAAAAAATTTCCATACATTTTTTTCTAACCTAAAATAGACCGAGTCTTTCCTTGAGAATAAAAAGATCCTCTCTTTTATTAGAAAAAAATTATTATCCAAAGCTTTGACCCAAAATACATTTTAACTCTGTAGAAATTATTAACCAGCAATTTTTTTTTCCTGAACACCAAACTTAACTACATTTTCCAACCTCCCTTGTAGTTACATAAGACCAAAGGAATATTGCTGAAAGTGATGTACGCCAACCATCTTTAAGCAATGCTCCTGATTTTTTATCTTCCCTCATATGCTGGCCACATGCAGAAAATTCATTAGAGGATACCAAGGTCTGATGGCAGATCCACTAGAAGGAAAAAGCTAGAGTCTTTCCTGGTGTAGAGTTCCCTTCTCCCTTTCCTCTCCACAACCTGCACAGGACTGGGAAGTGTGCAAGCAACAGAACTTGATTGTTGAGTATGATTTCATTTATTATAAAACTTAGCCTATTTTTTTTTTAAGAGAGAGGGACAGAGTGAGAATAAATTTCATCTATTTTTTTCATCTTGTCTCTGTTTTTCTGACACTTAGTTGTGTGTGTGGTGCTGGAGTTTAAACCCCGGACCTTGTGCATGTCAGGCCAACATTCCAACCACTGAGTCATTGCTCCAGCTCATACTTTAGCCTATTTTTATTAACAAAAATCTCCAACAAAAAATGTTATGTGGAATAAATCACAATGTTCAGTGATGGATGGGTTTTCGGAGTGGCAGAGTATTTCAAAATTCACTGACTGAGCAAAATGTTTTATTTTGCTTCACCATGGAAGTTTCCTTCAATGATTTTTAATCTTCTCAAGTTTTGTAACCACAGCTACAAACAAGGCTCTCACATATACCTGATTTCAGTAGCTCATCAGGAAATTGTGATATGATTCCAGGGAATGTGGCAGGGAAAACTGTGGCAGTCTCCAGGTGAGCCAGCACAGTGTATCATGGAGGATTCATGATTCAGGCCTGGTCAAACAGTCCTTGTGGTGACAGTAATTAGTATTTACATTTTGAGTTGCATTAGGATTAATATTATTTCACATGTGTTCCGTTTCCTAACAAGAATAATTAATAGAAAGGACTAAACTCAACATTAAAAGGCAGTTCCTTTCCTTAGCAAGAGCTTTCGGCCATGAAAGGTGGGCTAATTTGCATTTGCATAACTTCCCAAGAAATGAGAAGAATGAGTAAGACATCACTCTCTGGATGCAGGAGTCCTTTGTGCTGTTCTGCCTGGTTGGGATGCTCCTAGTTGCTTTTTAATCCCTGGTCCCTTTACCTCTTGGGGTAGACCATGGGGCATTCTTTGCAGAGGGCCCTTGACACTGGAAATTCCTTCTTTTGGTTGATCAAAGCTGATGCAGCCTGACCCCACCCCAGGAAGTGGTGGCAGACACATCTGTTCAGTCTGGCTTCCTGCCAACAGGGGATTTACTCTGGGGTGAGTGGGGGAGAAGGACTTTTATGTCAGGAGGGGATTTATTGTTGGCTGATGGGGTGTGGCGAGTGTGAAGGGTGGGAACCACTTCAGTTCCTTGGCTGGATTGTCTGACTTTTTGTGAGGCAGAGTTTAATCTTTGTATGTGGGTTCCAAGACTTTTGTAAAGGGTAAGTGCTGAGCCGGTGAACTTTAACGATAAACCGAACAACTTTTTGGAAGGAAGCATAGACTTGTAAAAAGCAAGATAAAGAAGGCAAAGGTTTGTGGACAATATGCAGTAAGACACTGTTTAGACTCAAACAATTGATGGTAACATTCTGACAGTCCTAGCTCCAGAGCAAGGGGAAAAAGGAAAATGGAAACTGGGCTACTTGGTGTTCTGAAATTCTGGCTTTTGGTAAGGGGAGATCACTGGTCATTGGACCTCTTTGCATTTCAATGTCTTTGCAATAAGATGACACATTGAATTCTGTAAAACAACCTATTTTGTGAAATTATTACATGTTGAGGAAAGGAAAGGATAATAATATTACATAATACTGGTCCAGAAATGTTCAATGACAGGAGCAGTAAGATTATTTGATAAAATAATACCTGATATGATTCTGAGCTCAGCACATCAAGCTTTTAGTATATGAACAGGAAAGGAATGTCATGGGGCTTAATTGAATTTGATTCTAGAGCTTGAAGAAAGCCAGCATTTTGCTCTTTATAAAATCCTTTCCCTTTTTTTAATCTTCATATTATTTCTTGAGCTTGCCAGGGACAGAGATTTACCTAAGCATGAACCATCTGCACCTTTACAGATTTCATCTAGCAGATACCTATAGAGTAGCTTTCATGCTTACTACTGGATCATCTGTTGGGGCATAAACAAAAGAAATATAAATTATGGTATTTGTTCTCCATTATGCAGGAGTTCTTGTTTGGTGCTCCAGTAATCATTTGTACAAGGCCAGAGCCTGCCTGCAAAAGACATTCTCTTAGGTGGATAGTCATGGTTGCAGTCAGGTGGGTAGAATATGGGCTGAATTTCAGTCCTTTGGTCTTTTCCCCTGTGTGTTGTTGTGTGCTTTGGACTCATCATACGTATGTCTGCCAGGAAACTTAGTTGTGTGAAGGAACAAGAAAAATCTGCTGGTAAATAAATCGTCCCAAGGGAAGAGAAATTAGAGGCAGACAGCTTTGACCCCGAGAAACACAGCACAGTGAAAACATCTGGAAGATTGCCTGGTGTCTGTCCCAGGTTTGTTTGCCATTGTGTGATGAGCAAATGGAAAAGCTGTTTTGGTAAGAAAAAAGTTCTGGTGGGAGACTATGAAGAAGACTTCTTAGCATCTTCCATCATAGAATTTAGAATGGAGAAGGGCAGAGTGGTGACCTCAGGAGGTTTGATCCAGCACCACAAAAGGATTCAGTACAGCTCAGCTGCAGAGAATGGAGTCTACGAGAGGGTGTCAAATGGCTGAGCAGCAGTTTCTTCAGCATTTCAGATTCTTGGCCAACATATCCCATGGACCCTAAAGATATAATGGAATCCAAAGCTCACAAAGATGCATCTGCCAAAGACTAAAGAACAGGAACGCAACTTTTTAGTAAGGAATCAGTGAAGGAGAGTGGAAAATGTCATACATTGTCATATATGCACTCGAAGAATTCCAGAATACCTGGGAGAGGGAGAGACTTTTTAAAAAGGACTAAAATTCCCAAAGTTGTGACTTGATGAAAAGCCCAGAATATCATTTGTCACTGTTAATGTGACATTAATTTATCCCCTTGCAGAGGTTAACAGGGAAGTCAAATAGTACATATACCTATGAAAGCATGAAGTAATGATGCATGTGACTTTAGGTTAACTTTTTCCATTAGTGTAGGGTATGGAGTACAAGATGTTAGATGAGTGAAAAATGTCAAAAATCTGCATCTAGTCCATGCGAGTCAAGGTTCATGTGGTGGGAATGAAAGAATGGGCAGGATGGTGAGTAGCTTCTAATAAGTAATAACTGGTGGTTCCTGAACAAATCTCTTCAATTTCTATTTCAGTAAAGGAAGGAGGGAAAGAAAGATACATGTGCATGCATTATTGAGCGGAAGGCACAAATGGAGATATATACCCTATCCTGGATTCTGTCTAGTCCCACTCCAGCTAGCAAAGTGCATTTGGGAATGTCAGTGATCTCTGAGCTTTGATTTTCTCATTTGTAAGATAAACGAATTGAACAGAGACTTCTAGGCTTCCTCTCTTGAGTCTGATGCTTGCATTTCTTTGTTTTTTAATGCAATTAATTGTTCACAAAAAAATTTTGCCTGAAAATCCTGTGAACACTTCTGGCTTATTCTAATTATGTGGGACTGCAAGCAAATTATAATGTAGCCTTAGCAAAGAGTTTGCTTTTGTTTGCTGACTGGAGCATTTTGGCCAGGGACTAATGGAGCTGGCCTCCACAAGTGCACATAAAGCAATGTCCCTGCACTGCTGAGTACACATGTTTTTCTACCCTCTCTTTCTTCCCCCTCTTGCTTCCTACATGTCAGGTTCTTATTTCCTTTTTGGTCACTGTATAAATGTGTAGGACTTATTCTGACTCTATCAGATTGGCTGGACATTTGGTCTGTGTTTTTGCACATCCTGCCAAAATAAGCTTGGTCATTTACCTCTGTTTATTTTCCCTTTCCAGACATCAGGTATTGTCTGCATTCCAGCGCCCACACAGAAGTAGTATCTCCCCAATTAAGACCGCAGTGTGTTTTTGATTGTTTCCAAGTTTGGTGGACTTGGCATTAGACCAGGCAGAGGCACCCATCAAAACAGCAGCCAGTGGCATTTGGTTTCTTGAAGAGTTTTCAAATTCTCTGCAATAGCAATTCAAATGACATTTCTAATAAACAATCTTAGAAATGGAGAAGAAAGGGGGCAGAGAAGAACAGATGAAAAGAGCCAAGAAAGGAGAGGGCATTAAGTGATAAGGGAATGGACCTAAGGGAAAAACTGACACCTTACTGCACTTATTTCTATCACATATATTATATTTTTTTTTAGGATATATAAATTTAGTTTTTGATCAGACTACAACTGCAACATTTAAAAACCAATTTCATGATGATCTTGGTGTAGTTCACAGTATACTAGCTCTGCTTGACCTGAGGACTTTTAGGCTCTTTTTCAGAAACATCCTCAGGAAGCCATATTCTGGTCATTTATCACCTCTATTCAAAGATCTTCTTTGGCGCCTTGATCCCAATTTATCTTTGTAGTTTGGAGTCAAGTTGATTGTGCTTTTTTTTTTCTGTCTGTTTCCTTTGCTTTTCCATAGAGTTAATCTTTTGTATATACTTGGAAATAATCAGGGACATCAGTATTTTTTTTTCAGGGCTGAGGATTGAACTCGGGACCTTGCACATGCTAGGCAAGCGCTCTGCCACTGAGCTAAATCCCCAACCCCCATGTGCATCAGTGTTCACAAAAACACTAAAACTACTATTCCTATACATTTTAATTCCTATTGAAACAAGATCGAAAGCTGAGTCCCTGTACTTTCTAAATTAGAGAATTTTCAGTTGCTTATCAAGTAAGTGCTTCAAATTCTTCATAAATATACTCATGTTCTCTGTTAGGAATGAGGTAATCTCTATCATTCTCATTTGAAAGTTGTTACTAAAAAATGGAGAAAGATTACATAGTTTGAGAATCAATTGACCAACATCATCCTGATGACAGAAGGAGAAAAATTGTGATTAAATGAAGACAAAAGAACTTCTGTTTCACAATATTGAAAATGATGCTGACAGGGAGCTAGTAAACACTGTGTCCAGCTGATAAGTGTTATGGAATGTGCTTCCCCAGTTATCTTTTGTGTTATGATAAGAAGAGAGACATATAAAACTGTTTGGAATGATTTCACAATGATTTAGATTTGAATAAGGCAGGGGAATTAAATTTAATCAATTTTACCTACTATTGGATACACATACAAGCAATATAGTCCAGAAACAAGTGAGTGCTATGGATGGCTTTCTGTTTCCATGGGAAATTACTAAAGAGAAAGGAAAAGAAGAAACAAGAAATTTTAATTACCTACTATATGCCAGTCTTGTGCTTGGCAATTACCTCCTTCAATCCTTACATAAACCTCCCTAGGGAGTTAACATTATTCTCATCTTACACACGAGGAAACAAGCTGGGGGACATAAAGTAACTGGTCCAAAATCACATTGCTAGCAAATGCCACAGCCAGGATTTTTGCTGAGGTCAGCCTGACCTGAGGACTATGTTCTTCTACCTTGATTGCCTGTGATTATTTTTGTATTTAATCTTTTGCTCCATTCCTTCCTGTTCTGGAGAAATCACACAGGATTTGATTACTTTTACTTGTGTAATTCCATTAAATATGGTAGTTGATATATTGAAATCCTTCTAGCATTAAACAATTCACCAAATAGCTTTCAAGAAAGCATCTTTATTCTGTATGTAATTTTTTTTTTTAAATAATGGGCCTTTTCTGTTTGGCAAAGGTATAGCTAGTGGCTCCGTTCTTTCCCATGGAGTTATGACCACCCCAATGTTTCTCCCCAGCTCTTCTGTAAAAGTGATAGCCAGATACTAAAAACATTGTCCTTAGGACCCATAAACATATTGTTACCCACTGCTCAAATGTGACTAATGCTAAATGCGTTAGAAGTACATTTCCTAGATAAGGTAGTCTTTACTAATTTTACTTATTAATACCTGAGGAGTTGGAAAATTCTCAAAGCAATATTAATGGTGAATCAAAATCAACTGAAAATATAAAATAGGTTATATTGCCTTATGCTTTGGGAAATGAGAAGTGGTTATACCAGCACGCTCCCTCCAATAGAACATCAAATTTCCAACCAGTGAGAAGTCACTATTGAAATTAGTGTTCACATGTTTGGAATGCTATAGGAACATATGGGACAATGACCTTCTTGGTGGCTGTGAAAAAATCAAGGCAAGTCTCCAACCATAGGATGATATTCAGGAAAGTTGACTCTTACTATAGTTTCAAAATCAATAGTCAGAAACAGAACAAGCTTTACAATTAATTATTACCATTAAGAGAGTCTTTAGAACGTTCTTTTAAAAGGATTAATGTTTTTGTGACCACCAGATTTCTGTGCCAATCATGATCACAGTCTTTCATGTTATTTTTCTAACACAATATGTAATTCTTACATCTTAGAGAAATGTTGGACAAAAAAATTGTAAAATATACATATAAAATATTGAATAGAATACTTGGTGGGTAATCATGTTAACCACATTGGTAAAATAGGTGGCTATGCAAAAATGAATATCTGAATCAATATTAATATGTTCTCATAATGCTACATCTATTATCATTATTTAAAATAAAAATTGTATTTAGTAAGTTCTGGGCCATACCATAAACTTGAAAATAGAATGGTAAAAAGTTGTCATTATTTTGGAGGTGGGGGAAGGATTATGAATGGTAAGATAACCATTGACTAAATCATTTTAGCATGTGGAATTGGCATAGATGAATTCTCTGTTCTATGTACTAATTACTATAATTTGATCATTATGATGATTATAATTTCATATTCACTTTATATGAGATACTTTCAATGCTGCCTATCACATCACAGTTAATTTGCTTTTAAGATTGTTGGGGGAGAGAGAGTATTATATTTTATCAGCAATGCCTTTATTAGCTTAATTATGATATGCTTTTAGGATTTTTATAATACCTGAATGAGAATGCTATATTTCTTGGAACGTGTTAAATTTTATTCTAAGTGAATTTGGAGTTGCATTTCTAAAATTTTTATGAGAAAAATGATTAAAACAACTTAGTAGATTAAAATTCTACTAAGGATATACTTAAATAGATCAGTAATGAAATACCTATGTAACAGAATATTACATATTTATAAAAAGAATAAGAAAACTCCCAATGTATTGATTCAGAATAACTTGCAGGGTATATTAAGCAATGAAAAGAGCAAATTGCAAAAAAGTACAGAGATTGATTTTTATTTTTTCACCCTTATTTATTTTTAAAGAGAGAGGGACAGTGAGAAAGAAAGAAAGAAAATCAATTTTATTTAGTTTTTCATATGATTTTTGTTGCTTTAGCATTTTGTTGTATACGTGGTGCTGAGGCTTGAACCTGTGTCCTTGAGCATACCAGGCAAGCACTGTAATCTCTGAGCCACCTCTCCAGCCCCTATTTTCCCCCCCTATTTTATATGAAAAAAATATGTGTATGTGATGTGTGTACATATCACTCCTGCATGTATTCTTTTGGATTCGTCTTCATATATAGAAAAAAGCCTTTAGTTTTTGTAATTTTATCACTTGTATAATTTTCATAATTAAATATGTTATTTATGGGGCATATTATCAAAAAGACCATTATGCAGTTGTTCTAATACCACTTAATGAATAGATTATCATTTCTCTATTGAGTGGACATGCTATTTTGTTCACACATTAAATTATCTCAGTATATTTAAACTTTCTGTTTATTACATTGGTTTGTCTATGTATGTTCACTTATGTTTTAATTGCTAAATTTTTATGCTTTAAAATTGATAGGTTCAATATGGTCTCTGTGTTCTCTTTAGAGGTTTTCTGTCTTTTTTTCAGAAACCCTAATTTTAAAGACAAGCTTTTAATAGAATTGAATTTCCTAGCTTTAAAATGTTGTTACTGAAGCTGGGCATGGCAGGAACCTCCTATTTCTAGCTACCCTGGATGTTGAGTCAGGATGAACGCTGGAGCCCATGAGGTCAAGACCAGACTGCGCAACATAATGGGATCCCATCTCAAAAAAAAAAAAAAAAGTTGGTATTTTAATTGGGATTGTTCTAAATTTATGAATTTACTTAGGAAGAACTGATAACCACCATGATGTTGAGTCTTCCTGAAACCAAATCTGATATACTTTTCTTCTGACTCAAGTCTCTCTTGTGTATTTCAATACTGTGGTTCAGTTTCTTCACATAGGTCTAGCATCAAAGTTTATTCCTAGGTACTGTAAACTTTTTACTACTTAAGAAAATTGACTCATAAATCATGCTTAAACCAGTGGTTGTTTTTATGCGTGAAAGCTGACAGTTTTTGATTCTTTATTTTGTACCCCTGTAACTTACTGGTTATTCTTATTATTGATCATAGTTCTTCAGTTGACTCTCAGGGTTTTAGGTGCAAAATTCTGTCACCTGAAAACTGATAATTCTTTCTCCTCCTTTGCTTTCCCTTGTGTGTGTGTGTGTGTGTGTGTGTGTGTGTATGCATGCCTCTAATTTCTTTTTCTTTTCTAATTATAATATTATAATGCTTATTTAATGAGCTCTTTTAAAAAATTGCAAAGACCAGCCAGTGGAATGACAGCAATGGTAACAAGTTTTGGGTAAAATTTTTTAATTATTTCAATGCATTAGTTTGAGTAACCATTTTGATTATATCAGCATGGGATTTTTCTTGAGTCAATATTCCTAAGAAATGAAAAAAAATTATTTCACTGCTTATTATACTATCAAACTGGGGCTCCCCTTAAAGGCCAGTTTATAAATGCTCATGATTCATGTAAAATACTTAAGGGAGATACATGGACAAAAGTGGAGATTTTGGCAATTTACTGTTTAATCTCTCTATTCCATTAGGTATTATTATTGGAAATGGTTGAAGCAAAATCACACCCCTCACCCCTCACAAGTTCATAGTCAATTGTATTTCAACATCTCCATGGTAGAATTAAGAATGATTTTTCTGTCTATGGTAGCAAAACTGTCTGATTTATCATGTGATGTCTATATTTCTATCTATATCTAAGGTTTTGGCAGCCGAATTAGGGCTGAGTTTGATTCTAATTTGAAGCAAAAAATATTTGATAACAAAATGGAATGAATATCAACCAAATTAGCATTTTCTACATATAGAGACTCTTCTTTCAGGTTGAAAAATATTGATGGATACTTTTGAAACTTCAGGTCTGAAGTTAACACTTCCAAGACTGGATTTTCACAATCACAAATTACTTTACACAAACCTGCAGCATATTTGATACAAGTGAGAGAGCTCTTCAAAGAAGGAAAGACATATTCGTGACACAAAGTGCGCAGGGACTACAGCAGTTAAACAGGGTACTGTGTCCTCTCCGCCTCCAGAGGTCACAAGCCTGCTCTAGTTTGAGAGCACTTAGCCTCTGAAAGCGTTGTTTTGCTTTGAACTTCTTGAAGCTCACAACTGGACAAGTGTAAAGATCAGTAAGCTGCCAGGAAAGAAGCAAGCAAGCTCAGGCTAAAGCTTCCCAGGTGGGAGTTCTAGCATGCTGATTCAGCCTGCGGAGAGCCTAAGAAGCCTGAAAAAGGAGAAGCTCCCCGTCAAAAAAGTTGAGGAAAGTTTTCTCCTTGTTCTAAGCACCTATGTTTCGCCAAGCTGCCTCTAGCATACAGATCTATAGAAAACAAGCAGGATAGAGCAATCATTTAATCATGAAAATGCACTGGCACTTGTCCTGAGAGCTTAACAGGGTGAGTGTTTGTTCCTTCCTCAGTATGTCTATCAACTTGCTAACATCACAGCCATTTCTCAAGTTTAGAGTTTACATTTTGACCTAGTGGCCAACTAAACTTCTGGTGATGAATAGAGGGTGATTTCTACCAGGTGAAAATCTTATTTATCTATCCTAGGTTGAGGGTAAAAAATCCTGAATGAGAGCCAAAAGACACAAGAACTAGATTATATGTAATCAGAAGAATTTGTAAATCAAGAGACTGCTGGTTTGTAAGGAGGTTCTCTTGGGATGTATGTGTGTGTATGTGTGTTGTGTGTTTAACTTGTCTGTTATCAATACCGTACAGTGCCAGGTTTTATAAATTATCAAATGCATAGTCAGGATCTATAGAAAAAGACCAAATATTGGCTGCAAGGCCTTGGCTGAACTTTGCCATAGTTCCTTTATGACTACTTTTTTTTTAACTTAGCACCACATGCTGCTACTTTTAGTATGATGCAGGAGGGTCTAGTTAAGTCATGCTGTATGACTTTCAATTAAACCATAACTTTCACATGTGCATTTTGTTGTGCACACCAACATTAAATAAATGGATAACACCTGAATAAATTCAGAGTCCCAGAGTACACCTATTCTGGGAACTAACTTACCAGTGAGAATTTTTTTTTTCATTTTTGTTCAATCAGGAGTTTTACTGAGTTAGGTAAAGCAATAGTTACTTAAGCACAACCTCTAAAACCAAGTAATAGTAAAATACATAATAGTATTTATGACTGACCCATTTCTCAACCCATTTAAATCTGGAAAGATATGCAATAAATTTGTCTAGTTTATACACTTGGACTATTCATATATACAGTAAAGCTCTTTCATAAAGCTTCTTATCAAGGGAAATGTCTTAGAAAGGAAATGGAAAATTATGGGCATGGAGATAGAACGTAAGATTTTTTCAGTTTCCCATTTTACATCTGTATCTCCTTATTTGTGCTAAAAGACATAGCTACTGACAATGACACTGTACATGTGCATAAAATGGTCGAAGAGACATATATCCTGAGTGCTTCTCGGAATGCTAAGAACCCTGGGGCTTTTCTAGACAGCCAATGTCATTTTTCTTGGTGAAACTGACTTACAATGACATTAAATGAGAAGTTTCTTGCTTTTGAAAGCATAAACACCAATTTTGCATAGGCATCTGTTGTGGGGACTTGTGCATAGAAGGTATTTAGTAAATATTGGTTAACGATGGTTGCTTCCTGATGAATAAAATTAAATATGATGTACAATTTAGAAGCCGATAAATAGAATGAAGAAACTGAATATGTCTGTGAAAGATCTAGATCTTTCAAACTGTACTCTGCAAACTGCTTGCTTTCTGGGGTGCTTGTTAAAAATTAAAATTCCTAGCCTATAGCTGAGACTGTGATTGAGAAGCTAGCAGCCTAGAAATATTAATTTTTAACAACTCCTTTGGCGATGCCTCTGCTCTATAATGTTCAACAACCATTAATCATCATTTCTTGGATTCTTAAAATAACACATTGAATTATATAGTGTTCATTTTCATTTATATCACTAAAAGGGAAACCTACAAAAGAGATGATTCAGAATATTAAATTATGAATTAATTGCTCAAATGGTCAAAAGAAGCCCTGGACTATGCCTGTGAAATTCTTAAAAACAATAGAAGAAAACAGAAATACTTCCAAACACAAATGTGTGACTTTTGAGGAAGATCTGGGATTTTTGACCATCTGAAAAAAAAATTTCTTGACAGCAAGTTTGGTGGTAAGTAAGCTCAAAAGTGTTTGAGTCGATTCATTCATGAAGAGATCCAAAAAGAACACTGTGTGAATCTTTCCAGTTCTTTGCCATGATCAGCAGGAAAATATGTGGAAGAAGTAGCTGGAAGAATTTTAAAATTAAGGTCAACATAAAATGACCTCATAGTACTATTTCTCAAATGCAAAATTAAAGACAAGACTCCAATAAGAATGTGTGGGTTGGAAGAAATGTTCCCATTCTGAGGGCAGCAATTGACCATGACTGGAATTCAGTTCACTTTTACAACGAATTGGTGTGCTGCAATGCATTCAGGGAAGAAAGCAGGGCTCATAAAAAATGGCCCCACAAAATCTGGATGCTTTGTCTGCTAATGGTGTGTTCTGCCTTGCAAGGGGAGGAGATGCAATAGGAGGGAGGAGGGATGACACAGGCAGGAGCTGGGAGTTGCAGCTCAGATCTAAACTGATAGCTATGCTTGAATATTTACAGGGATATCCTTAGAAGACTGGTTAACCTTATATGTAGTTTGAGAATAAAATATGAAGACCAAAAGGTGAAGGTAAAAGGGTAATTTAAAAAGGGAGAAACTTTCTTAAATTAATAAAACCCATCGTACAAAGGAATATGATGACTATAGGTGACTTAGATGCCCATCTTAAAAATATTCAAGCACAGGGTAAATGAACAATATCTGGGATGTTGCAGGACAGTCCCACTCAAACTTTACCTGGTGTACAGATAATTTAAGGACCATGTTAAAATAAAGATTCTAGTTCAGGTGCTCTGATATGATACTTAAGATGTATGTCTTCAGCAAAGCACCCAGGTAAAGCCAATGATGCTGGTCCATGGGCAACACTTGGTGTGGCAAGATTCTAAGGGATTTTTAAGTCAAAGAATCCAGAATACATTTACCTTGAGCTTCATCACTTTCAGTATGAGCACGGAATCCATTCTTTATCTTTTCTTAGTTTCAGATTTTCTCTTTTGCAAACTGAAAATAATATGAGTTTTGCTTTGAAGAAATGTTTGGAGGATTAAGTGATTAATGCATGAAAAGCACTTGGGAGAGAGCCTGAATCATAGTAAATACCAAATAAATTTGAGTTTTATCATTGTCACCATCATTATGAAGCTAAGAAATTATGAAATGCAGAGTGCTTCAGCTCTTTTGGATTTCCATCTTCGCTCATGTGCTGTCTCAAGTGAGCAATCATGGCACAGAATTTATCCTGCTTGTTGCCAGACAGAACTCCAGTTGTAGCCTAATGACATTGCTAGGTTTTGCAAAATTTCAAAGGAAATGAAATCTGCAATGACTTCATTATGCAAATGGGGTAATATTGAAGGAACATGGGGATGCGTGTCTAGAAACCTAGTTTTGATTACTGCCTCTAATTTTCCATATAAACATGTAATCCTCTCCCAAGCCTGACAATCCCACAATGGAGAAGAATATATACTCCTTTTATAGCTGACCCAACCTCCAGATGTCTTTCACAGATTGATGACTTAGCCATAGGCTTCCAAGAAACAAAGGTCCCCATTGCTCTTTGGGCTCCCTATGTACTTGTTCACCCTTAAGCTATTGTCCACTAGTACTACCCTCTTCCTCTGACTTCTGGTGCCCTTGCTTCCCAATAAAGAGCTAAATTTTACTCCCCAAATGCTTTACTTTCAGCTTAGAAATGAACACAAGCAAGTTAAAATTGGAAGAGTTGAAATTCACTTCCAAAAGCCAATTTTAATAAAAAAATTTAATAAAAAAGTTTTAAATGAGGATATCCATTAGATAGAATAAGCATCTAGTAAATCACCAAGTGCTTGCTGGCCTCCTACCGTAAGGTTGTCACTGTGCTATTTTATGGGGACTAATGAGCAGTCTGAGATACAGGAGTTGAGCATGTAACTAAGAGGATAATACTCACAGACTTGAAAAGTTAGAGGCAATTCAATATCTAGAACTAGTTGTGGGTACCACAAAACCTGCACAGGACCTCTCCCTGCCATCCTGTTCCTGCAGAGTTTCCATTCACCTGTCTTTACTCTTTTCTTTCCTTTTTTTCATAATACTTCTAATATGCTACAAAATTTATGGATGTATTACACTTTGTTATGGTTCAGATATGAGGTGACCTCCAAAGGCTCATATGTTAGATAATGCAAGAATTTTCAGAGGTAAAATAATTTTTTTCTTCCAAATATATATATTATTTAATGGCTAACTGTATTATAATCATTCTTTCTTTTTTTATTAGATGTATATAGAGATACAATTGAGGGGGAGACATTATCAAACCATCAGTAACCAATGTATGTATACTTAGTTATCCAGGGCTAATGTCACATCATGGATGCCCAACTTGGGTTTCCCCTGTTGCTGTTTCACCCAGAAGAACTCCTGCATTAAATGGGTATCTCGTGGAGGAATGAGATCTGCTTCTGAGATGGTTCCCCCATATTCCCATCCTCCAGTTTCCTTGGAGTTCTTCCTACACCCTCCCCTCTCCCCATCCCCCTCCCTACACCTCCAAGTAACCTAGGGAGCCATCCCCCTATTGCGTTGAGAATCATACAGTTTGAAGTTATTGTTAGTTCAGAATAAAATAATTTAATTACAAGATCCTTAACCTGATTAGTGGACTGATTCACTGATAAGTATTAACTGGGTGGTAACTGTGGGCAGGAAGTGTGTGGTTGGAGGAGGTAGGTCACTAGGGCTGTGCCTTTGGGGATTATATTTTGTCCCTGGTGAACAGAGTTCTCTCTGCTTCCTAATTGACATGTCCTGAATTGTGTTGCTCTGCCACACCCTCCATGGACTGAGACCTCTGAAGCTGTGGGCCAACTAAACTGTTCCTCCTGTAATTGTTCTTGCCAGGTCTTTTGGTCACTGCTACAAAAAAAGCTGACTAAAATCTATTACCTATTGTTGTTTTCTTTGTAAGAAGTTAAACTTCATCGAAAGGGGATTTTTGTGTCTTTTGTTTACTGACATATCTCAAGTCCCTAGAACAGTGCCTTGGAAGCACTGTATTGCTCAATAATTAGGTCTTAAGTGAGCGAATGATTTATCAGAGAGACCAGTACCAAGCTTAATCCCACACTTCATGCTTCACAGACCAGTATTTTTAATGCACAGACATAATTTCCTGGTTTGAACTAAAAATATGAAGACTACTCACCAACATTGGATCAACTCTCATTTGTGATTTAAAAACTCATTAAAAAAGTGGGTAGAAAATCTAACAGACTTGCTTATACTTGCTTTTATGCTTTATGATACTTTGGATTTTTTTCTTTTTCTTTCTTTTTTTTTCCCCCTTTTTGACATGTAGAAGTTAAGGCATTGGTATAGTCTAAAGATGTAAAGTAATGACAATAAATTATAGATCCTTAAAGCACTGTCATTCTAAAGGGGGAAAATTACTCCATTATGCAAATAATAGCAATGTTGATAAAACAGGGAAACGAATTTCCAGAAATCCAATTCTGAGTCCTGCTTCTAATTAGACATGGAAACTAGTAGTACCTTTTGACCACAAATTTCTAAAGCCTCCAACTGAAATATGAAATTATATACAAATGATAACTGTATGAAATTTCAGTTTGATATCTAACTCTTTTTAGAACCAAGTCCATTTTACCCACCCGCTTCCTGGTGTGTTTCAATTTTGCCCCCTTAGAACATCCCCACTCTAGTGCAGTTTAATGTATTAAAAAGACAGAGACATGAACAAAAAAGGAGAATAATGCTTAATAGGAACCATTTAATGTTATTATCACGACAACCAGGCTGATTTTCTTTGGGGAAAAAAAAAACTTACTTATCAAGAATCAGTTTTCTGGCAATTCTAACCTAGCTCCACCCTTCACCTTAAAACTACTACCACCAGGAATAAGAAACAAATAGAAAACACTGAAAGTAAATTTAAAAGGCCTTTGGATAGCAAAAATATAGAGAATTGCATTTGTCCTCTTAAGTATTAAGTGTACACTTACTCAGGACTGACTTACTTGCATTTTAATAAACTTTCTATGTGCTTACATCTGGTTTCTCCAATCCAAAAAAATTAGAAGCAGAAAATTTTAAAATGTTATTACTGAGACACAGAATAAGTAAATTGAAGATGTCAGTTCACAGTTACAAAAGAAGCAAGCTCTTTCATTTAGAGACAAGTTGTTATAAATACACTTTGTTACTTTGCTATAATATCATAAACAAGAATTATTGTCTGACAATGATTCTGACTTCTCAAGTGTAAATCAAATTATATTAATCGCCTTGTATAAGAAGGCAGGATATGGTGAATGTAAGAAGGGTTTCCATTAAAAAAGTTAACACACAAACACTGTTGTTTGAAGTATTTAGAAAGCTGCATTTATAACGAACTTTTATTTTCAAGTGCTGTTAGATAATGAGACATCATTACGTTATCTCCATTTGGATTTCTTTGAACATAATTAATAAAGATATTGTTGGCATGTCTCTTGTATCAACATATTTTCTCCTCACAATCCATACGTGTTGGGCAGTGTGGAGATGTACAGCATGGGTCTAGATCTTGAATCATTTGGGAATAGAAAGTCAAGTCAGATTAAAAGGAATGGTTTAGAGTATGGACTTGGAGGAGGTCAGGTATGGTTTACTAACTCCATGCATGAACTTAATTAAGCAAGTTAATGAATATCGTTGCTACTCAGATTCCTCATCTCAGGGGATCTAAAAATATAAGGATCATAATACATACTTCCAGAAATTTAGTGAGCATTAAATAAAATATATGTGCTAAGCACTGAAATGCAGAGCCTGAAATATAGGTGCTAGACAAATATTTGCTGATCAACGAATAAACTGGGTGATCTTGGGCAAGTTATTCATGAACTTCTGTTGCTTCATCTGTAAAAATTTTTTAAATTGCTTAACCTCACTGAGTTGTTATTAAAAATAAGTGAAACCATATTCAGATTGTGTCCGTGTACACCAGCATAATGTATCCATGAAATCCAGTAAAAGTCTAATAAATTGTACTCATTAGCAATATTATTTTTTAATAATTAGAAAACAAATGCCAAGGTACTTGGTACAATATGAGTTCAGAAAAAGGGCAGACCGTCGTGGGTGGGAGTCAAAAGGGAAGGTTTCAGTGAGAAAGTGCAACCCTGGCTATGTTAACTCTTAACCCTACGGCCCTCCACCTACCCTCCAGCCAGTAGCTGCCAAATGTCTGTGTCTAACTCAAGCATATGGTGCCAGCAAAGTGCCCTGCAAAATCTTAAAGAGGCACACACACAATGTTCCCTTGCAAAGTGCAGCAAAGCGTGACCGATTACCTTGTTTCTGGGTACACATCCTGCAAAGGCGTTCCTGTCTCCCTAGTATTTATCTGCCTCACTTACATAGTTCCACTCGGTTTCTCACTTGTTGTTGTCTTAGCTTGGATTGCTCTCTTCCCCCCCACCCCAATTCAAAATAGCTTTATTTTCCCTTTTGATACCAAGAGTGACACACGCTTATGGCAATTAAATGGATCAACTAAGAATACCTGAGGGAACTGTAAAGTTCTTGGGAAATTCCTCCACAAACAAGAATATCTGAAAGAGAAGTAGCAGAGCTCCTGGACTTAAAAATCAATGATAATTAACTTAATTCCACCAAAGAAACCAGCGTAATCTATGATACAACCCTGGTCATCTTATTTCCATGTATAGAGTCTTTTTTATATTGTTGGTATTCTACTGCTTTTGCCAGAATAGCTTTCATACCGAGCATAGTATATGAGGCTCAAAGACTCTTTCTAATCTAATTCTTGCCCAACTTGTTATTTCCTGCCATTTTCCTTCTACCACCAACTCTATAAACTGGCCACTGAGAAGTATTTCAACTTTCCTAACTGTCATTATTGGATTTTTAAAGCCCTTTTCACTTCTAAATTTTGCATGATAGAAAAACAAGCTAGCAAGATCCCTTCTTATTGTAAATGAGAGAAATGATAGATAAAATATAGCCAAAACATTTTTAATGCATGTAGGATGCAATAACAACAACTGTCTTTTTTTTTTTTTTTTAAGAGAAAAGGACAGTGAGAGAGAGAATCAATTTTTATTGAGTTTTTTCACATGGCTTTTGTTGCTCTGACACTTATCTGTGTACATGGGTGCTGGGGTTTGAACCCGTGTACTTGCACATGTCAGGCAAGTGCCTTAACCGCTGAGCCACCACTCCAGCCCCTGTAGGATGAAATAAAACGAAACAAAGAAAGAAAGTGAAAGGCATCATTTGAAGTCAGAGATGTGAACTCCGGGAAGACTCCCTAATTTAAGAAGACAGTGGACCTGGATATAGGCTTAAAAATTGTGAGGTGCAGTTATTCACAAAGGAGATTAAATGTGGCCTTGATTCCCAGTAAGTCACAAAGCTGGAACTGACAGCATTTGACAAAACAAAGACACTGAGGGGACTATGCCTACCATGAAAATTTCAAAAGAAGCCACCCACCAAACAGACCACAAGGATGTTTGCTATAGCCTGAAGTTCAGAATGGAAAACAAAACAAAGCACAAAGGTTTCCAGAGGAAACTGAAACCCCAAGTTTACATTATGAGCAGGTACAGATTCTGAATATGCTTTATCCCGAACGTGAGGGAAATTCCAAGACTTAAATTTGTTCCTGTATTGGAAAAATAAAACACTCATTAAGGACAGAGGAATGAAATTACTATAAAATAAATCAACAACAATAAAAAATTATTAATGAAGAGGAGTTAACATACAAAAATTCCAAGCTATGTGAGATAATGATTCACTACCTGAAGAGTTAGCAAACCAAAACACAGTATAATTTAAATTCCAAGAACCTGAGATAATAAAAACTAAAGATGATCATAAATAGGCACAAAAGAAGTTATATAAATCATCACATAGGAAGACATATATTGTATTTAAGAGCATGCTTTTGGACTTGGTGAGGTCCAGAGAAACCTAGGGAGATCCTATCTCAAAATAAAATATAAAAAATGTCTGGGCATGTGGCTCAGTGGTTAAGCAAATCTGGGTTCAATCCCTGATACCAAAATAAACAAAACAAACAAACAAAAAAAAAACCCCTATACATTTGGAAAAAGAACCAAAAAACTTTTGTAGAAATAAAATAATTGAAATTAAAAAGCAAAATTCAAAGGACTAACACAGTTCAGACCTACATAATGAAAGAAATTGTTTTCTCTAAGAAATAACTGAGGAATCACCCATATTATATCCCAAGGCATACGGAGATAAAAAATAGAAATGTTAAGAGGTTAAAAATCAGCAGCATAATGATTAATTTGAAAAATTATATTTAGAATGATTGGAAAGCATAGAAAAAATGGAGAGCCGAATTCAAGCTGCTGAACATGAAGAATTTAATGGAGCAGATGAAAGACACGAATCTTTAGATTCAAGGAGGAAAAAAGTTCCTTCAAATTTCCAGTTTCCACCATGATGTAATACTGCACTAACATTCACATGCAAAAAAATTGTCATAAAACCTGAAAACACGTAGGAAAAAAGGCCTGAAAGTAAACGAACAGCAGAGAT
Organism: Aplodontia rufa; assembly: GCA_004027875.1. Classification (NCBI taxonomy): domain Eukaryota; kingdom Metazoa; phylum Chordata; class Mammalia; order Rodentia; family Aplodontiidae; genus Aplodontia; species Aplodontia rufa. Next base: position 138,839 of record PVKS010000713.1, on the reverse strand, counting down.
GTGATTTACAAGCCTATAATCCTTAAGATGATGGAAACTCATGAGGGAAATTCCAATTCCCCTCATTTTCTTTTTTAAGGGCATTTACCAAACCAAGCTCATAGAAAGAGACCTGCTATAGAAAGTGGAAGTTCTACTGCTCTGAGAAGACAGGACGAAGAATCTGATGCTGACAAAATGGATGAGATCTTAGGAACACAGTCCTTGAGAGCAGGAAACACAAAGTCTAAGCATGTGTGTTCAAATTCACTTCCAGGCATTGGTCAACTGAACATGCACATATTAAGAATCCAAGCAAAAGCCCAGCATGGTGGTGGCACATGCCTGTAATTCCATCAACTCGGGAGGCTGAGACAAGAGGACTGCAAGTTCAAAGTCAGCCTCAGCAACTTAGCAAGGCCCTAAGCAACTTTGCAAAACACAGTCTCAAAATAAAATATAAGAAGGGGCTGGGTATGTGGCACAGTGGTTAAGCACCCCTGGGTTTAATCCCTGGTACCAAACAAATAAAAAAGAATCGAAGGAAACAGCTTATGGGAGGCTGAGAAATTGAGCAGGTTAAAATAATAATACTTGAACAGGTTAAAATAATAATCTGCATGTGCTAAGGAAACAATGCAGTTAAAACTCAAATCCTGAACTAAAGACACAGAACAAAGAGTAAGAAGTGTGGAGTGAACAGTGAAAGTGTCTAACAGGCATTTGCATAGCCCATGCAATCCGATGAGACCGAGGGCAAGTGTCATGCTCGGAAAACAAGGGCCAGACCTTAAGAATCAAGATTATATCCAAAGACAGAAATTGAAGTAGACAGGCCCTAACAAATAATTAACAAAATTAACACATTCCATAAATTTCTCATTTTCTGTCAAAAGAAAAATTAATTGTCTTTGGAAGAAGACGTCTCTAGTCAGCTGCTCAACAGCTCTTCATTCATAATATTTAGTATCTGATTTAAATTTTAACCATATGCTGGGCTGGAGCGGTGGCTCGGCGGTTATGGCACTTGCCTGGCAAATATAAGGATGCAAGTATAAACCCCAGCACCATTTACCAGCAAAGTGTCGGAGCAAGGAAAGCCAAGTGAAAAAATAAATAAAATTTTTTCCTCTCTCACTCTCACTGTCCCTCTCTCTTCCAAATAAATATATAAATAAAAATGTGCTGAAAACAGGATCAGATAAGTGAAAATGAAGAGAAAAACCAGATAACAAAGGCAGAATTGAAAGTGATCATGCTTCAGAGATATCAGATAGGTTTAAAAATAATTATGATTGGGGAGGGGGAGGGGGTATGAAGAACTCCTAGAATACTGGAGAGTGGGGATATGGGGAAACCATCTCAGAAGCAGATGTCATTCCTCCACGAGATACCCATTTAACGCAAGAGTTCTTCTGGGGGAAACAGCAACAGGGGAAACCCAAGGTGGTCATCCATGTTTTGTCATTACCCCTGGAAAACAAAGTATATATACATTGGTTACTAATGGTTTGATAATGTTTACCCCTCAATTGTATCTCTATATACTTCTAATAAAAAAAAATTATGATTGCTATTTTCAAGAAAGCAGCAGAAAATTGAAAAACTATTTTATTCAACTAGTTACTTGGAATATTTAGAAGCCTAAAAGGACTGAGAAATATAGTCTCGAATTTAGAATTCATTGGATGACTTTAACAGATGATGGGGTAAAACAGAAAACACCACCAGTGAACAGGAAGATCTTTCAATTAAAATAAGCTGAAGTATAAGAAAAAATAACAAAAAGGGATTAGCAAAGAATAAGAAATAAAATGTGAACAGTCCAAAAGATTTAACACGTATTTGGAGGAGAATTATTAAACAACAGGAGAAATTTGAACAAATATATTTCAAGAAATAATAATGGTGGCTCAGCAGTTGGAGCACTTGCTTGGCATGTATGAGGACCCAGGTTCAAAACCCAGCACCATCTGCACAACTAGGTGTCAGAGAAGCAAAGACCAAAAAAAAAAAAAAAATTGATTCTCTTCTCTCTCTCTAAAACAAGGAAGAAATAATAATAAAAATTTTCATTACGTATTAAATGTATCAAGCAAGATTTAAAAACCTTAGGGAAACCAGACAATCTAAATAGAGAATATACACTCTGGAACTTCATCATCCAACCACTAAAAATGAAATCAAAGTGAAGTATAAATAAAAGCAGGCAGATGAAAAGGACACATTACCTTCAAAGGAAGAAGACAAAATTGATTTTCCATAGAAAAAAATGAATACTATAAATTAAAAATTTAGTGTGTTCATATCAAAAATGAATATGCCAACCTAGATTTCCATATGCAGCAAAAAAATCTTTCAAAAAGAAAAAAGGTAAAAGAAAATAACTTTCTTCTTTTTTATTTTAAGAGAGGATGGAGGGGGAGAAAGAAAATCAATTTTATTTATTCACCTGGTATTGGTTTCTCCGACACTTAGTTGTATACATGGTGCTGAGGTTTGAAGCAGGATCCTTGCACATGCCAGGCAAGTGTTCTAATGCTGAGCCACCACTCGAGCCCTCCACTCTTTTCATATAAATAAAATAACTTTTAGACAAATAAAAATTAAATGAATTGATTACCTCCTCTGCTCCAGATGCTAAAGTGCATTTCTTCAGGAGTGAAGACAATCATCCTAAGTAGAACAGACTGCAGAAAGGAAAGAAAAATGATGGACAGGGCAACACGAGGGTAAATACAAATTCATGTTGGCAATTTAAAACAAAAAGTTATATTTTATGAGTATATTCAGGAGTGCAATGCATGTGAATGCCACAAAGGATGGGAGAGGGGAAATGGAAATGTTCGGTTGTAGGTTTCTTGCTCTCAGATGATGGTAGAATCATATTTGCAACAGAGGGCAGTAGGTCTGGGATGCACACTATAAAATGGAGACTAACAATTGGAAATATACAAATCTTGGGGGGAATTAACGAAGACTAATTGAATAATCCAAAAGAACGTAAGTAAGAAGGAGTGAATGAAAAATAAAGACAGAGGCCAAATGGAAAACAAATAACTAGAAAGCAGATTTAAACTCAATTAAATCATTAAGCATGTTAAGTGAAGGTGAAAATAAAGATTATAAGACAGAATTAAAAAGAAAAAAATGTACATACATCCCTTTTAAGTATTCTTTAAATACAAGGAAGATAAATCATACAAATAGTAACCATAATAAGTCTATTATATATACATTTTTACATTATACTAAAGTCAGATGAAGTTGAATTTTGTCATTATTTTATTAATGTTGTAAACACATACAGCAAAATTCACTACTATTTTATAGCACTAATTCTGCAAGTTATGACAAATACCTACAGATATCTAATCGTTATCACAATAAAGGTAAGACCCCTGCCCTCTGCCAAATATGCCTTGGTCCTGTATTGAGTTGGCCAATTCTTTTCCACTCAGGTGCCAATCATTGATTTATTCTATGTCTACAAAATTTTGTCCTTCACAATATATATCTGTGGAACAATACAAGATGCAGTCTTTGAGTCTGACTTCTTTCATTTACATTAAAGTACCCGAGATTCATTCATTCATGCTATTTGTTGTGTTAGTGGTTTATCAGTTTGGTTCTGGTAGTATTTTGTTGGATAAATATAGGAGGTGTTTTTTTAATTGTCTTTTAATCAATATCTAATTCAGATATTGGGATTCTTTCCACTTAGGGACAGTTATAAATAAAGCCTCTGTAAACATTTACATATAACTTCTATGTGAACACAATTTTGTATTTCACCTGGAGTAAATATCTGGGAATGAGTTTGCAAGTGTACTTTTTGACTTTATAAGAAACCACCAAATTGTTTCTCAGAGTGTCTGTACCATGTTGTGGCACCATCGGTGAGGTGTGAAAGTTGTAGTAGCTTTGCATCCTTGCCAGCAGTTGTATGGTAAGTACCCTAAAACTTTTATTCATATAGGTGCATAGGAATAGAGCCCTGGGCCTTTAATTTGCATTTTCCTAGTGGCTAGCTCTCCTAATCTCACAAGTCTCCTTGCCAACTGTGTCGTTCTTAGTCAAAAGTTTGTTTTCTCCTTGTTAACATAATCTAGATACAGTCTTGTATCAGATATTTGGTTTATAAATACTTTCTTACAGTTCATGGCTTTTCTTTTCTATTCTCTTAACAGGATTTTTCAAGAAGTAAAAATTCTTTATTTTTTTTAAAGAGAGAGGGATAATGAGAGAGAAAGAAGGAGAATCAATTTTATTTAGTTTTTCATCTGGCTTTCATTGTTCTGACTCTTGGTTGTGTACGTGGTACTGAGATTTGAACCCACGTCCTCGCGCATGCCAGGCAAGCACCTTAACTGCTGAGCCACCGCTCCAGCCCTGAAGTGAAAATTCTTAATCAAATTTATTTTGTTTTTCTTTTATAGATCATGCTTTGTGGTCATATCTAAGAAATCATCATAAACCCAAAGCAGCATGGATTGTTTGACTAGTTTTTTGCAGATGTTTTATAGATTTTGGTTAGTAAAGATAACATGATTGGAGAAGAGGATTCAGAGGCTTTTAAAATGCTGCCATTGTTCCATTCCTTTAATCTGCGTGGTATTTACATAGGTGTTTGCTTTATTATTGTTATCTTAAAAACTATCTATCTGTGCATCTTTAAGTATATTTACTTTGAATAAAGTTAGGAAAAGAATATGACCAAAATTCAATATTCATTAATGATGTAACAAAAAATCTGTAAATATCATATTAATAGAGAAAGATTTTTAGTATTATTTTTAAAATAATCTAGACAAGCATACTCATCACAATCACTGAGTTCATCATTATTTCAGAACTCCTGGACAAATTATTATGAGTCAAAAAAATAGCTTCTTACAGCGATATAAAAGAATGATAAAAACAAAATAACATTCACTGAAAGTCATATGATTATTTTAATTGATTGATAATCTACTGACAAACTATTTAAACAAATTTTAATAGTTCTATATAGTATCTGGATATAAGATTAATATAAGAAATAAATAACACTTAATACACATTAGGGATTCTAATAAATCACATCAAATATAGTCGAAATATCCTAAAGTGGAATAAATATAATACATCATGTACCAGTCCTTCTGTATGGATAAATTTTAATTTTGTGGAAGGACATCATACTGTTTTCATGAACAGAAAGACTCCCTTGTAAAAGATAACTTCAAAGACTTGAATCTGAGAATAGTTTTGTAGAGCTTGATAAGTTGATGTTAAAATTCACATGAAAGACAATGTCCAGAAAGTCTGAGACTATGTCAAAGACAACTGAGACTGAGAAATTTTCTCCCGTAGATTTAGTATAAATTGTCCCCTGTTTTGTGGCAACATCGTAAAGAGTATATCCTTCTCCGTATATGGCAGTTTCCCACCCAGTTAATTCATTTAATTCTGCACTTGTCTCTGCTTATCATGCCATTCATCATTCCTGCACGCGATTCTCATTTCCTCCGTTAGATCCTTTGAGCTGACTGTGTAGTTCATCTTTGTGTACCAGAGTGCCACATGGGGCCTGGCGTGTAGGAAGCATCAGACACACATGAGCTTACTGCTCTATTGCACTATCATTATTTCTTGAAAGGGGAGTTTTGTGTTTCCATTAAGTCTTTCACCTAGTCCCCAGGCTTTGACAGTGGACATACGACTTGGTCACTATCCATACTCAGCTTACCTGGGTCTCAGTTTTAATGCCATCACTGAAAGTAATTTCTACTCCCCCAGGATTTCACTGATATTGATTATACTGATGTATAAGTATTCATTATAGAACTTCTTACCTGAAAAGTACTTTAGTTTGTATATGCTCACCTTTCATAGATGACAAACAAGGACCTAGGGCACTCAAACTGGTATTTGTTTTAAAAACACTTTCTATTATAATTAATCTATTACACATTGTTTCTACTTCCTGACATGCATGAAATTGAACAAATTAAAAGCTTTTCAAACTGATGATTCATAATGCTGACAAAGAAAAGAGCCAAGAAATTGATAATCCAGAAAAGTATAAAGAAGCTAAAAGGAAATTCAGATAAAATACCTGATGTTTAACTAGTTGTAGCTTGTTATTATACCTACAATATTCTCCTCATTCTCTTTCAAAACTGCACTTACCTCATTAAGTTATTGGGAAATGGATGGACATACACAGGAGACTATTCAAGAGGATTTCAGCTCATAGTGTCAAAACCTCAAAAAAAATTCAATATTTGTGCAAGCTATCCTAAGTCAGTTGTTTATATTTAGCAAAAAGTTACATAACTTTTTGATTTCAGTTACTTCTTTCATCGAAGAAACAATTCTGAATACCATTATTTATTTCCTTTTGGAATCTTACCAGGTGAAAAGATAATTCTCATTCGATGTGCCTTGGCCAGCAGAAAAACTTGGCATTAGCTTTGCAATTTATGCATCCTGTTTGCATTCTCCCACATTGTGAGCAGATTTCCCATTTTTTTATACAACAGCTATCTCCACCTCTCCACCCCTCCTAGCCTTCCTTATGGAATTTCTTAGGTCATCACAGCTTATCTATTAAACTTTTAATTAATGACACAGCACAGCCAAAAAAATTCATTTTTTGGTGGTATTCTTTGGAGGAAACCTTTTTATGAAAACATAATAAACTGAAAAAGAATAACTACTTACTTTGTTCAGACCTATTTTATAAACAAAAGTATTGTAGCATTAGGGTCTCATTGGAATGTTCATAGATGAGAAATCAATCAAGGGAGATAGTTTGAAAGCTTTACCAAACACAGGCTCAATAAAATTAAGGGCCTATATATTGGAAATCAAATTATAAATCATCAAAGTATACATCTTTTATATAGAATAAAAATGCCATGCTAAAATGCTATCATACCTGATCAAATGAGTATGGACTGCTGTGTTGATGTGATTAGTGGTTGCAATTTGGAGAAAATGTGAATGATACAATGAAAACATCTCTCCCAAGAAACAAGACAGGAATGCTTCTCATCTCAGCAGAGGCCAAGGGCAGACTGGCAGTGGAGAAGTGGCTAATCATTTTGTTCTCTTAGAGGACTCCAGCTTCTACTTCTCACTGTTTTCTAGAAGAATGTGGAAGTTTAGAGATTTTATTAGCTTTTAAGAAAATATCCTCAATACATTGAAAAGGTGATTTAATAAAAATGCATGCGGGGCTGCAGCAGTGGCTCAGCGGTTGCTGCGCTTGCCTGGCATTCTTGAGTGCGCCGGTTTGAACCCCAGCACTGTGTACACAACGAAGCGTTGGAGCAATGAAATCCATGAAAAACTCAATTAAAAAATGATTCTCTCTGTCTCTGTCTCTGTCTCTCTCACTCTCTCTCGCTGTCCCTCTCTAAAAAAAAAATAAGAAGAATGCGTGCTTTAAAATGAAAATTATTAGCTGATGATGATATGAAATCTAAAATACAAGGCCTTTAAAACATAGTCACTCTTCCATTTGTAGAAGGTTGTGGTCTCATTATTCTTCAGCTTTTCTAAAGTTTGCACCAAGTATATGATAAATAGGAATGCATAAATAATTAATTTTAATCTTTTTTCTTTGCCTCTCCTCAGGAGGCAAATTTCTTCCTGTAATTTAACATAATACCAAACACGTAAAACAATGTTTTTAATAGAGCGGAGTCTTGTTTTAAATAGAATATATTCTTCCATTTCCATCGTCATTTTTGGTATCATTTATATAAAGACAGGCAGTAAAGTAGAAAAATACTGTTAGAAACATAGTCCTGCCAGACATTAAATTTCTGCAAAAAGATTTAAAAGCAAAGCTAACATGAAAGAGGGGACATATTCAATAGGGAATGCTGTTCAGTACTGAAATTTTTATGCCAGGATATAAATGATTTTGGTTGGAAGATCATAATGCACAGACTATTTCTCTTCTCTCTACTCTTCATAGAATTTTAGCAGTGCATCAATATTTTGGGATGATGCTAAAGATGAAAAAAATTAAAAGACCGATGATGTGAGTCCTACTACCCACACTTTCATTTAGCAAGTCTTGCTAGAAGCAGTGATTTTGAAATGTATTTTTTTCTGACCCATTACTTTGTTTCCTCAACGCTTACATTTGGAGAAAATACAGTAGGGTATTTTTTATCATTGATCATAAATTTTACTTTTCTTCTTTGGGTTAATCTTATTCATGTTTTAAACTTCTTGTTGCTTATGGGTTTTACATCATACTTCAAATCCCATGGAATATATATCATCCCAGATTTTTTAATGTTCTGAATACAGGAATATAGTATTTCCTACTAGCTTGTCCCCAAGGTTTGGCACTCCTCCACTGTACTTGGTCAACAACAGCCAGCAGGACAAGGACGAGACTGCACAGGAGGCAGCTGACAGCTGTGCTGTTTCGTTTATTGGTTTATTGGTTTATTTTTCCTCCTCCTCCTCGTCACTCCCTTCAGAGTAAGCTACATTGTTGATTTCCCTCTTAGATCCCTTGTTATCATCCCTCCCTCCCGCTCCTCCCTCCCCTGCTACATATCCATGGTTCCTCTAGATTATGTGTTGCTCCGACTTTGGTGAGTCTAGTTCAGGAGCTTGACCTTTCACCCAAGCCTGGGTTTTTCTCTAGCCTGCACAAATGAAGGAAAACATTTGACCCTTGAGTCTCTCGGTTTGGCTAATTTCGCTCAGTATTGTTTTTAAAAAGTACGCTGCAAATTGTGCAAAGCAGCTACTCAAAGTGTTTTAGATGCAGAAAGAAGAAAGATAGAAAGGGAGAGAACGAAAGACAGAGACAGAGACAATAGGAGAGAAAGGAAGAGAAAGAGAAACAAAGAAAGTTGAGCTAATTTAAATTGTGAAGAGCAGGGGTCTGGTTTAGATTGTTGAACAAATCATTTCAGTATAAATGAGGCACTGATGATAGGGTTACGCATGAGCCAGATTTGTGGCTTCTAGTATTTTCCTTTATTTTTCTGCTCTAACCACAGAGGCAACACACTGAAAGCCTCTCTATGGGTGCGGTACAAGGACTTTGGTCCTTTGGTGTGGGAGGACACATGAGCAGATAAATTTCTATTTAGAGTCATTAGAATAAGTAGCTAATTAAAGGCTTCTTGGCATGCAAGTGTTGGGAGCAGGCCGAAAGGGCTCTGCTGTCCACAAGCTTGAAGTACTGCCAATGTGAACAGTCCAGACAGTTTATGATGCTGGGAAGGTGGTCACACTGGGGTTTATTTAGGTCTGGGAAGTATAACTACACATTAAGTAAGAATGAACAGCAATATTTCATTCATCCTGAGAGAATGTGTATCTAGGTATTCAAATTTCTTCCAATCTTGCTCTAAATTATATTTTTCTTTAGCAGTATTTAAAAAGTTGGTAATTCAATAGCAATTTGAATTTATCCATGGTATATATGCTCCAGATGAGTAAGATCAATCTTTTTAGTTTTAAATTCAAGACTGTTGACATACAATTTGCCTTTAAGAACATCATCCAGACTTCCCTGGAAACCAGACATTGGTCTACTTAGTGGGGCTGATAACCTATGTCAGGTACTATGAAATTCCAAGGGCTATAAAACTTTCCAAAGTTTTGGTGGGGAATTTGTGACTTTACTCTGATTCTGAATGTGGACGCTCTCTATATGGAAAGGGAAAGAATCAAATCCATAAGTGGACGGTCCCTCCTCTCCATTTGATGTCCCTTTGTGATTAGTTGTTGACTCTTTCTACTCATTTCTGCAAACCTTGTGGCTTCCTGGTATTGTGCCCTCTGACTCTATCTTTTGCTTTGGTCTACACCTCCTGCACGGGTGGGCTTGGAAAAGGAGAGATAGAAAAAGAATCTCTCCCTTTCTCTTATACCACAATTGATTTAACTTTAATAGTTCCAGTTAACAGGGGACATCAGAGCATTCCTGCGATGGATGGCATGTCTCCTGCCTGAAAATGATCTTTCTAGGAGAATCCAGATCTAAAGGGGAAATTTTGCTGAGAAAGGATGCGTGGAAGGAGACATAATTTCTGCAAGCTGGAGAAACAGACATGTCTTATTCTTGTAAGAAAAAACAAAAAACAAACAAACAAACAAACAACAACAAACAAACAAAAAAACAGAAGTGTTGAACCTTCCCAAGTCCTGATTGGCACCCAGTACTTCCTATGGGTGTTTGAATGTTCTGAAATATATGTTGGCAGGCAAAACTCCAAGACAAAAGTAATAGGAGGTGAGGTCCTTGGGAGATGGCTAGGTTATGAGGGCAGAGCCTTTATGAAAACAATTAATGCCTAATAAAAGAAACCCTGGAGAGTGTATTCACTCCTTTCACCATGTGAGAACACATTGAGAAGGTCCTGGGACAGAAAGTGGGCTCTCACCAAATGTAGGATCCACTGACACCTGGATTTGATTTTGAGCTTCCCAGTCTTCAAACCATGAGAAATGAATTTCTGTTGTTTAAAAGCCACCCAGTGTATAGCATTTTTGTTACAGAAATCTGAAGAGACCAAAACAGTGCTGATGGAAAATCCACCCCAATATAGTAAACCCTAGTTTTGATGTTAAGCAGTTTGTTTCCCATTTAGTAAAAGACTATACACATACACCTCTAGCAGGTTGTCAGAATTGATTCTAATGGTAGAAAGTGCAATACTAATTATCTTTTTAAAGGGAGCATCAGATTGGTGGTAGCAATATTTGAAAGGGTAGATCCAAAGCTGGCAGTGATTAGAAACAATATGGCAGAAGACTTTATCACTGCATGGGGCTGGTGATACCATGTGAGGAGCCCCACTCCAGTGACTAGAGGGCAAGGCCACAGTGCAGCAGCAGAACTATCATTTGAATGTAGAAAGTTTGGCCATTGACAATATCAATGGATGGAGCGATGAGTGAGAACTCTGAACCCACCCTAGCCTGATCAGGTTCCCTTCTCATGGTACTGCAAATGGGATGCCAGTGACCAGGAGACACTGAGAACTAAGCTCCAGTATTTAATAATGATGATCTGCCTCCTTTGTTGGCCTCAACTGTGTTTCCTTATGCACATGCATTCAGTTGTCCTGCTCAGCACTGATGGCCTCATCAACATACAACTTACGTATTTTCCTTAGAAAGAGGCAACACATTGCCTCTTTCATGGGCTCTTGAGTCTGAGAGATCTGAGTTCAAATAAAATATTCTTGGGTCTGAGGCTGTAGCTCAGTAGCAGAGACCTGACTTTGATCCCCAGCACCGAAAAGAAAGATTTTTTTTAACCTCTCAAATCTTGATTTTTGTCCTTGTTAACTGACAATAGTAAGTAATGGTACTAGCAGAACTAATTTCACAGAAATGTGGTGAAAATTATATGTCATAATATACTTAAGAGCCCAACATAAGAAAATGTTAGCTAACATTAAAATTGATTAGGTCTCTATTGTGTTGTCAACTCATGTTATTGCAAGTGTGTCTTTTGTGTGTGTGTGTTTTCTCTTTTCCTATCAGTTGCAAGTGAAAAAAAAAAGAGTAAGAATGTGTTGAAGGGTAGTAGGGTTGATCAGTAATTGATAATAACTGCAGAGGTATAGTAAGAAATAAGACCTTAGTCCCTGGTAGATTTTAGGCAGTTTCATCTAAACAAGGGTACTACTAAGAATGTGACTTTTCATATAATTTGAATAAAACCAATAATCAGCAAAAATTGTAATAGAATGGAATTATATTTGGCAGGAATAGAAAATGACTTATGTAAGCCAAATTAGAATCATATTTACCAATAAAACAGATTTGCATTTTGAAAATGCACAATGCAGCAATTCCAAGTACTATATTAAGCATTAAAAAAGAAAACATATGTGAAGACTAATGGTGGAGTTGTGAATACAGATTTCTTTTCTTCTATCAGGTATGGGCCAGGTATTAAAAATCTACTGACAACTAGAAAGTAGTTTCAACTCAATTGGTTTAGTTTCTCATGTGGCCTTCGTCGCTCTGAGACGTCATTGTGTTTGTGGTGCTGGAGTTTGAACTCAAATGCTCATGCATGCAAGTCAAGTGAGAAAACCTTTGAGCAACCGCCCCATGCTCTATAATGTTTTTAAATTTTACAAAATGATATAAATGAAAAAATACAAAATTTGAAGCCAAAACACACCCAATATTGCGCACTGTGTGGTTTTGGGGAAATCTACCTAATATCTTTGTTACATAATCTGAAAACTGGGATAATAGCTAATAGTAATACTGCACAAATGACTCAATACGTGTAATAACCTGGAGGAATACAAGTTTCCATAGTAAATTCAACATTCTCTCTCTCTTGCTTTCTTTCTCTATCTGCTCTTTTCAATTACCACAATTTAAAAAACTGTCTGAAGATTATTATTTTGGTGTTGAGTATGCTTTTACTTAATTAACAAGTTCAGAGACTGAAATGTGGATTATTTTCAATTATGAAATAATTTCTTCCTTAAAGGTGATGATGGGATTATATAGAGGAGTGATAAGAATGTGGGGTGTGTGTGTATGGGGGGTGCATTTCAGTTCCTCAGATTTCAATGCAGATGGAATGGAAAAGTAAGTATATGCCAGGATGGAGACAGAGTGTAGTTAATATGTAAAATGGATACTTTCTCCATCTCTTGACACATATTTGAGAATTGCTTCCACACATATGAAAAGGAGAAAGACAATTGTTGGTGTTTATTTAAGGAAGAGAATACATCTGAATATGTTGGTCCATAAGCTTGTGCAGTTATGTGCATGTGTGTCATATGTGTGGAGGAATACAGATGGACAGACAGACAAAAATAGTCTCCTCTTCCGCTTCCTACCAGATGTGGACATTTCTCCATATTTCTTGGATTATCCTATCCATTCCTATATTTAAACTATTATGCTAATAAATTCATAGTCATAACACACAACTGAATTCCATCCTTTGCTAGAGTACTTTTACTTCAAAACTCAACATGCCTAAACTAGAACCCCTTAAATTTCTCATCAAACAAACTCTTTTAACATTAAAACTACAGAGACTTGAAGTTGGAAGGAAATTTCACCTTGTGCCATAAACTGCATTGTAATGCCACCCATAATAATCCAAGAATTATTCATCTCTTTACATTTCAAAGCCAAGGCACTCCTTCCTTTACTAGTAACTAAGTTCATTTAAAAAGGCATTATCTAACAAGACAACCCATGCATATATATTCAGAGGGTCACTGATTTATTATGGTTCAATTTAGGATTTTTCAACTTATGTTGGTATGAATATGATGCATTCAGTAGACACAGCGCTTTGAGTTTAGAGTGTTGATCGTTATCTGGGTTAGTGTTATGCGGTAGGATACTCTCTTGCAATGCTGGGCAGTGCAGTGAGTCTTAGCTCCCAGTCAGTCACATGATCATGACGCAAAAAACCCAAGCTCTACAGTGGACCATGTGGTGAGCTATAATGTTGGGTAGGCTAGGTGTATTCAAGGCATTCTTGAATTACAGTATTTTCAATTTACAATGTTTATCAGAGCATAATCCCAGCACAAGTTAAGAACCTCTGAGTGTCCATAAGAGGTTAAGAGAGCAGTACCTGCAGTGCTGCCTGTTACATCCCACATAGATGACTAGCCTCAAATTCCAGCCCAGCTCTTTACTAACTGGATGTGATCCTATTAGACATGTCATCTAAGTTCTTCATGCTTCAATTTATTGTTTGTAAAATTACATCAATAACAATGCCCATCTGATAGGGATTTTGTGAGGAAGAAATAAGCAATACTTGCAAAATCCTTAGAGTAGAGCCTGGTTCATAGTAAGTGCTAAGTAAGCTGTTGTTATTACTGTTATCACTATGATGATTATTGCATAGGAGGTCACACGCAGAGAAAAGTACAAACTAATACAGTTTGCCAGGGCTGTTGTTAGGGAAGTACCACACAGTGGTGAGCTGATAAAATGTATGGTCTTACAGTGCTGGGGGCTCAAGTCCCTGGTCCAGGAGTCAGTAGGGTTCATTTCTTCTCAGGCTTTTCTCTTTGACTTGTAGATGGCCTTTGTCCTGTGTCTTTACAGTATCTTCTCTGTCTCTGTGTGTCCTATCTTTTCTCATAACAATACCAATCATATTGGATTAGGGCCTACCCTACTTAATAACCCAGTATTAATTTAATTATTTCCTTAAAGACCCAATTACAGTTCCATTCTGAAGTACTAGGGGGTGAGGACTTCAACATATGAAGGAGGAGTGTCACAATTCAGCCCAATGCATGTAGTTATTGTTGAATTTTAATACTATGCACATGAACTATAAATTAGCAATGCTTATTAATCATCTTTTTTGTTAGCATTGCATTCTACATGGAAATTAATTCAAGAGTCCCATTTATACAGTGAGTCCCAGAGGGACTAAAGTTTATAACAGTTTTGGAATTATTAGAACTTGTTTTTGCAGACTTCATCTCTCCAATGCCCATAGCACTGTTTTCCTGCATGCAAAGAGCAGATGTTTAGTAGAGAATGAAAGCACAGTGACTGTAAACATGAAGTTATAGAACTTAGGATGCTCGAATATGAGTATTTAGGAAAATTCTTAATTAGAGAAGACGTTTAAAAGCTGCTAGAATCAATCCCCAAAACATGAATGATAATATAAAATGTGGAAATGTATGTGCTTTTCTAAATTATTTTATGTGAAAGGAACTTTCTAATATTACAGTTTAATAAAATCTGTTCTTTGATCAAGTAGGAGTGAGAATAGGTTGGAAAGTTTGCCTGTTCTCTCCATTGAATGTGGTCATATGAAATTCAGCTTTGATGATGTCATCAGCATGTTTGCACCATTTAAAGCTTGAGAAAACTATAATGTTATTATCCATTCTTACAACATACCTCTACAGGTATGATTTTTTAAATCTTTATCTTTTTTTCTTTTAAAGAGGGGGGGGCTGGAGCAGTGGCTCGGTGGTTACTGCGCTTGCCAGGCATGCGCAAGTACAGGGGTTCAAACCTCAGCACCCATGTACACAACTAAGTGTCAGAGCAACAAAAGCCATGTGAAAAACTCAATAAAAATTGATTCTTTTTGTCTCTCTCTCACTGTCCTTCTATCTTTAAAAAAGAGAGAGAGAGTGCGTGTATGAGATAGAGAAAATCAATTTTATTCATGTTTTTTTATCCGGCCCATGTGTATGTGGTCCTGGGACTTGAACCCGGATCCTCATGCATTCCAGGCAAGAGTTCCAACTACCATGCCACTGCTCCAGCCCTTTAACCTATTTTTCTAGAAAACGTGTTAATGTTAAAAAAAATTAAGTCATTGATTTTTTATTTTGTACTATAATACTTATTTATATTAATTGTATTTTTCTTTAGACAGTTATGATCTAACCATTATTTTTATTTATTTCATAATCACATAAAATAGTGTTGTCCTGTAATGGAGGATGATGTTTTGAGGATGAGCAAGTGTTGGTGTGGAAGACCCTGACTACACTATTCTATGTGCTCCATCTTATCCACCTCTCTACTTATATTTGTTGGCCATGGCTAGTTCTCAATCCCATTTTGTCCAGAGAATCAAAATCCTAGAATCAAAATCCTAGGCAGTGATGGTGGTCAAGAATATAGAGCAGAGTAATACTGTTTCATCAAAGAAAATGCTTCATAAAGATTGCTATGGTACTAGAAGAATCAAATAAAAATCATCACACTTATGCTTAGTAGCGAAATACTATACTTATGAAATGCTAAGCACTAAGTTAGGCAGGGAAGATCAAAGAAAGGTGGACTTTATTCTCTAGAACCTTGTAATGTAGAGAGGATTTCAACCATGGTCAATGAGGAAGGTGGGGACAGGCAAGGAACATTTGATGCAGTGTCCTGGTGCAGGTAGAGGATCTGGGAACCAGCTGGAGTTCCAACACCTTCTGTCTTTAAAATCTAGGGGGAATCACCTTCTCTAAGCCTGCTTTCTCACACCTATAAAATGGGAATAGTATTATCTTGTTGTCATAGTATGTCCAAATTCTGTTAGGCATCTGGTGATTATTAAAGTAAAAAAGACATCACCAATTCAACATGGCCAAGATGACTAAAAGTTTGATGCAACAATAAATAATTCAGTTCTGGGTGAGGCTTATTTTCCTAACAGAGATTCATGCATGGTATGAATTCAGAGAAGATCTGTAACTGAGAGATCTTGAGGAGTTTAGGAGCAATGCTGCATCAGAACACAGCCCTTGGAGGTGGAGGAAAAGAGCCATCAGTCAGCACAAAGCCCACATGAGTGTCTTAACTTGCTGTTAGTTCTTAGCTTGACCAATGTATTTCCAACATGTAATCAAAGAAGCCAGGTACAAAAGATTATATGTTTTAAGCTTGCTTTATTTAAAGTACATAAAAGTCAAAATTAATCCACAGTGTTACAAGTTTACCCTTGTTAGAGACTTGGAAAGGGAGGGAATGGTGCTCCAGGGCTGGCAATGTTCTGTAGCTTCATGTGGGTGCCAGTTCCACGGATGTCTTTAGCATACTGAAACTCTCCAAGATGTACCCTTATTAGAGCACTTTTTTACATATGGAATACTCTTCAATAAAAAGTTCAAAATCGAAAAGTTTTCGTTTTCATAAATTAAGAAAAAAGATTATAGGGAAAAAACTAAGAAAAAAATCACCTATAATCCTAGAACGTGGTGTTCTAAGCATTTTAGAGCATATGCTTCATGCAGGATTAAAATCATATGATATATTATATTATGTTAAACTTGTTTTTTCACTAAGCAAACATTGTAAGCAGTTTCTTGTCAAAGAATTTTTTTCTAAAGCATGATGTATGTATACATCATAGTTTTCTTAGTCTCTTATGTTTTGATAATGTTTCTATTTTAATATTTAAATATTGCCACAATGAACTCCTTGCTTATCTCTTAGTATTTGACCAAGATAAAGTCTGATAAGTGAAAACATCTAATGGATACAATTTTTAAATTTCCTTTCAAGATTCGAGTTTATTTCCCTCAAATTCTCACATATCTAGAAAGTAATTTAATATACACATTTTGTGGGTGAAATTTCTTTTCCTATACAATTTTAACTTTTTTGAATCTTGAGATTGAACCTTGTTTAATATTCTCAGCTATCTCCGATTCCTTTTTTCCTTTTGGAATGCCTTTTGCAAGCCGTGCCAGTTTATTTTGGTTTGGTTTGGCTTCCCCCGGTATTAGAGTACTCTACTCCCCTCAGACAACTCAGCTATGCAGGATCCTGTTGTCCCAGCTCAATATTTCAGTCAGACTAAAGCCTAAATTCTACTTGTATTATTCATTTTGTTCCTTTTCGTTCACTTCCTCTTTTGGCATCTTACCCCATTTATATTTATTTTGTGTCTTTAAACTTTGTCCGGGTTATAAAAACTTATAATAAGCAAACCTATTGTGGACAGGACAGTAGCACTCTGATAGAAGACAGGGAGACCAAATATCAATTCTCTGCAATGTAAGGCAATGGAACAAATCTCGTTCCTTCTACCATTCCCCAGGAGCGACTACACACATCCCCATCATCATCAAAACTTTTGGCCACTGAGTTTTGGCCTCGTAGCTATAACCATAGCCTTTTCTAGCTCCCGCGCAGCATCTGGCTCATGGCTGAACTATGTCATTTCTGTGTGCTCTGAAAGCCTGTAAAAACAAACAAAGCATTCTATTTCTCCCATCGCAATAATGTGCATTAGAAGAATCAGAGCAAAGTGTGCTTTCCACCCAGCACGGATTGCCTCTCTTCTCAGGTTTTGCTCTCCCTCTACCGCCGTAGTGAGAAGTGTGCGTGAGATGCATTCTACAGTGTCCTCCAGGAGGACAGTCGCTGATGAAGTCCAGTCAGGGGCGGCAGAGGGGGCAGATATCCATGTTTTATTCTCGATTTTCAGTGTACCCTGTGGCAAGCCTTAGTTCCTTCCCTCTCTTGGTGAACTTTTACCTTTACTCCTTTTTTCTTCTGCTTACTCCATTATTTTTTTCTCCTGCAGTCACTTGTGGTGGGCTTGAGGAACAATGTTGCAGGAACACAGAGGTTTGAGGGAAATGTAAATTGCAGGCAACACCGCATCCCGTCTGTTTTCCCATCGGAAAGGAGCATTTCAGAGGGCTGAACTGGGAGCAGAGCCTGGCGAAGACATGCGGAGTTCAGGAATATTCCCAGTTCCCAGGCCCTGGCTGTGTAGACGTGGGATTTTCTGAAGAGGGGGCACTCTGGGAGGGAGGGGAGGAAAGGGGCACTTTGAGAAGCAGATGCTCCTGGCTTTGGAAGGAAAGCTGCTCTCATCGGAGTTCGGCAGGCTCGCAGACAATCCACAGCTTTGGAAAGAGACAAACAAAAAACAATCTCTTAGTCTAGCGCATAAATGCAAGAGGCTAGTCTTAAGTGTGTGTGCAGGACTCTAGCGGACTAAAAATGCGCTGCAGAGTTAAAGTGAGGCATTGTTTAGGTTTTAATGAAGGCAACCAATTTTTAACAACAGAAGTTCTGTTGCCGAGCCCTCCCCCCCGCCCCCCACATTCAGTTCCTCTGCCCCTGCACCTGCTTTCATTTTTGGCTTCTTGGCACTGATGTTCACAGAGACATCAGCTGGCAGTGGCAAACTGCTAAACGCTCCCCTGCAACGCAGCTCTGCAAATGCCAGCCATTTACCCACTGGTGCATGCCAGCTTAACGCAAGGTCTCCCTTTCTCCCTCCAACCCCAATCCCCTCAGCCCCCCAGTTTTATTTCCAAATGACAGTAAATGATCCAAACCGGGCAGTGGTCTGGCCCTTTTGAGTATCCATTAAGTGTAGCCGCATCTATTTGTTGTGATTATAATATTTTGATCTAAAGAGTGTTGCAGAAAATTTAGATGACAATACTATTTCTTCTATTCAGTAAAGAGCTATTGGCCCACAGGCTCATTTCTCTCTCCTCAGCAGATGGTGGGATCGTTTCTTGAGGTCTTTCTGACTTGAAACAGCCTTTTTGTTTTTGTTGCTTATTGAGAGCCAAATTCATTGAATAAAGACATCCACTTTTCAGTTTCAGCTAAGCCCCAAGAGATAAATACTGACTTAGAGTTGGGGGCTGATGGACAAGCTGGAAAGCCAAAGGGGCTGTTGGAAGTTAAGTATTCAGCACAAGGCTGTGCAGTTTCAAAGACGATGGCTTTAAGTTCCCATTCACCACAGTGATTCAGGCTGTATACTGAGAAAGTGTGAGAAAGTGTGAGAAATTCGACATATATTTATTTTTCTTGGAAATTAGAGAATATCTTCACAGTGTACACTCTGAAGGGCTTTTGTTTTGTTTTGTTGTGTTTTTAATGATCTAAACCATCTGGGGAGTTGATAAAGAATGTGATTTTCACAAGCTGAGCTAGTAAAGCCTATTGCTAAATCCCAAACCTTTATCCAGCCTCCAGATAAAACCAGGGTGGGAGTGGCTTTCCTTCCAGTCCTACAATACTAAGACTCCACGTGTGCCAAATGCTGTAGTGTCTGGGTGGTAAGAAAAACAGAGCACTAACAGACGAAGGCTGGGCCAAGGATGCAGAAATGCATGCTACTTCTTTTTGTCTCATTAGATTTGTAGAAGTCACAAACTTCCAGAAAATCTGTTTGGGAACAAAGTATCATGTTTTATCTGATGTCCTCATGGTGTTTTTTTGAACTAGGAATAGGAATTAGGCCTTGCAGTAATTCTTACTCCTGCTTCTCCAAGCTAGAGTACAAAGCCGTTCTTCGTAGACTGAGCAGGACACACATTGGAAGCTGCATGCAGAGCTGTAGCAGAGTGGCTGTCGCGCAATAGCCATGAGCTTTCATCAGAATGTATTTGAACATGGTGTTTTTGATACAATCTCTAGTTAGGCTTCCCAGGATTGGCACTCAGCATTTGTTCCAGCCAGGTGAATGAGACAGAAATTAGGAATTATGGTTCCCAGGAACCAACCATATACTGAAAGTGTAATTATTTAATGGTTTTCAGGCTTTTGACTCAACCGTTTCTATCCCCTCTGCTTAATTTCTTCTTTTCTGCTGTAAAGTACACAAGATAAAACTGGTAATTGATCCCTTGAACTAAAAAACATACATACTTTAAGTTGTAATATGCTCATGGTGTGCGTAAACATCTCTAAACAGAAGTCTGACAATATTGTCGAGGTTTGCACATCAATTACTCTATTAGACCTGCATGTTAATCCATCATTATTTAATGCCTATCATGTGTTGCTCGCACCTTATTCAAACTTAGGCAAATTGTGCCAGGAAAATCATTTTAACACTCCTGTTTAAGATGCTTTTAAAGTTAAAGATACTTGAACATCCGGGGGTGTTATCTTTCCACTAGATGCAGCCCTTGGCCAGGAGACCCAGGACCAAGTTACACAAAACAAACCCAGGAATCTGGAGCTGGGGTAACTGTTGCAAGAAGTTTACCGGAAATAATCAGAGGATAATAAAATTTAAATAATGGGAAGACATTTATTAGTAATGCTTACTTTCATGAGCATTTTCTCAGTTCAGAAAACCAGAAAGTCTCTGATCCCAGCACTCCTCACTGTAGCTGGGATGTGTTTGTAGTTCGAGAAGAAGCAGTATCATGTGGGGATAGACTAGAGGACAACAAATGAAAACTTCCACACCTTTGCCCCTCTGAAACTTGGGCTCCTCATCCAAAAATGAGAATTAAATTATATGATTGGCCCTTGCCAAATCACAGGGTCATTGTTAGAAACAAATAATCTTTATAAAGTTTAGGTCTCCAGACAAAAGTTCATTTTATAACTGTTATTTGGAATAACATGCTTTGTAAACCACACAGGGCTGAACGATGCCGGTTATGATGATTATTATTTACATTAGAATTGTGTTGGCAGTGCCTTTGCCAATCTGGCCTCCCTCCTCTTTTCCCTATTTCAGAGAATGGTACCATTCACACAGTTGCACTGGCTTTGACACCCCTTTCTCTTGCTTTTAATAGTCTATCTTTCCCAAATTCCATTATTTTTTAATTTCTTTGGTTCAGAGGAATTTAGTGAAACCTCTTGTACACAGTTTTGATTCTTAGGTCAGCATTGAATGAATGAATAAATTTAATTTACACATATTTATTTCAAAGAAAGCATTCGAGGAAGGTTATATGACACAAATATACCAACAACATAGGTTATACTTAGGCAGGAAATGAAAAGGAAATCTTTAAAATGGAACCAAGAGTAAGACCTATACACAGGCATGGCAGCGAGCCCTCTTTTAGGGATTGGTCCAAATATAAGTGGAAATTTCGTCAGACACAAAATGTAGTGTTCACAAGATGTATCAAAAACATCTAAGAGAAACACATGGATATAATTACAGAGAAAAATTTCTGGAGATAGCTTCTAAACAGGATACTGTGAAATGTAATAAATAAATAATGTTCTAGTGGTATCTTTATTGAAGTATGCAGTATTTCACAGAGCTGTTTTTTTAAGCATTGTGGGTACTTGATCCTGGAAATATTGGAATTATATAAGATAGGCCTATCAAGGAACTACAGCTAGAACTACAGCTAACAAATCAATGTCATGTGCTCAGATAAGCCACTGCGAGAAGAGGGGCACAGAGAGGGAGTGACCAACGATTCAGAGTAGGCCAAGGAAGGCTTAGAGGACATTGCTTCTGATCTGCATAGATGCAACAAGTGTATTTATCAATGCCAGGTAAGATTAGGGTGATAAGAACAACGTGTGTGTCTTCTCTAAGTTGGCAAGGCCTTCAGGAGCCTTTTAGTAGGAAGATTCACTTGTGGGTGAGTAACAGCCAACTCTGATCATGAACCCTCAGTAGCAGAGCCGTTGCTTTCTTCCCTCGGCCTTCTGGAAAGGAACATGGAACAATATCAGGGACTGAATGAGATGCTCTAGACATTGTCCAAGGCTGCCAGAAACCTTGAGAAAGGAAGTAGATAAGAAAGAAATACACTTCTACGAATGCCTGGGGTTGGCTCAACTGTGGACCAAGGGAGCAGCATCTAAACTTAGACAAAAAAAGGCTTAGACATTAAGCATCTAGGAGACTATAAATGCTATTGATGTCCAATTGATAAAGCATGCTGGGGCTCGACCTGAAAACACCAGTTCCCAGGATAGCAAAGAACTTGTACCTTGCTTCTCTCATTTCTGAAGAACAGAGAAGAGCGCAGGTACTCCTGTTGTCAAGAGCAGCTATTGTGATTTTTCTAGTGATGGAGTATAGAAGGAACTTCACACTGGTTGCAGAATGCCAGAAGAGTCAACATTAGTAAAAAGGAATCCTTTGCTTCTTTTTTATAGATAGGGTTCTGATGTATTTCCTTTAATGTTTTCATGCACAATCATTTCCTATATAAAAGCAATAGTTTCAGTCAACATTCCTCTGATGATAAAGGCTTATGCTGTTTGTAAGGCACTACTTGGCACTAAGGAGTAAACACAGAAATATTCAGTAGAGACTCCATTAATGTGGTGCTCAAAAGAATTAAGGAAACAAGATACACTCTTCGAACAATGTAATGATATTAAAATACGATGCAACCTATGATAAGTGTTAAATGCAGTATAGACAATGACTTAAAGACAAAATAAAAGAAGAAATTACTGGAGCAGTTGTGATCCAGGATTTTATAAAATTTGGGACCTGAAAAATGGGAACGATTTAGATAAGAAGAACACCAGGCAGGGCTACTCCAGATCACAATTATAATTAACACAATTATCAAAAGATGATCTCTCTCTCTCTTTCATGCCACACACGTATATATCTTTCTATCTCTTATACCACACACACAGTTCTTGAGAAACTGGAAGCTTTTGAGAGAGCGAATAAAAGTGGATCCAGAAAGAAAATTGTCCATTTTCATAAACAAATGTATACCTATGTACATCCCTTCAAAAGCACAAACATTACAGAAGTGAAACTCTTACAAATAATCTAGGAAAAATATTAGCTTATTGCCAAATATGTCCGTTAGTTCTAGATAGATGTGGTGTAAAAAAAATGCTTATCAGGAAGCTGAACTTGAAAAAACCACATTAAATTGTTAAATTCAAGCATGATTAGCAGTGCTAAAGTTTAGAATGAATCAAAATTTTAGGTTAAAAATAAAACCTAGCACTTGTCTTCAGATGTTTGCTCTAAATATATACTGTAATATATTCCCTGAAGCAAATTAACATCTCCATCTATTCTGTGCTAGATGATAACTGTAACCCAATTTTTAAAAATTATAAATGCCTCACCACAGATATACCTAGTTATGACACATAACCATGTGTTAATATACAAAAGACCTCGTATGCAATGGTGGTTTCATATGGACTGAGTTTGTTGTAAGCTAGATCATCTAAGTTTGTGTAAGGATACTCAGTGATGTTCACACACCAATGAAATCATCTAAGCAGACATTTCTTAGAACATATCCTTGTTATTAAGAATGTTTTATTATACACACAGGTATATGTAGTCTTCAGAGAAGTTAAATAACTTGCACAAAGTCACACTCTAAAAGTTTTCCTGGCTCCAGAGCCCTGCACTTGAAGTTATACAAGACATGTTCATCTAAAGTTGTGTACCAAAGAGAGAGAGCTGTGTGCATGGCAGAGACCAGAAATAGCACCAGGTCTAATGTCCTAGATCACCAGCATGGAATGAAAGTCCAGCTATGCAGATTTAAAACAAAAGATGACAACTTTTTGGGTATTTTAATTGAAAACTCTGGTTAAGGTGATGCCTACCAAAAAAAAATATATATATATATATATAAAATTAATTAAGAAATGGAATGAGTCCCAAGTTTGTCACTGACAAGTAGCAAAACAAGATGGAGAAATTCTTTGATAAAACATGGATCGTAATAGCAAGGATGTAAAAAATGACTCAATTTATGTTTAGTTTTATTTTCTCAACTAATATTAGAAGGAAAGGACTGCAGGGGAGCAGATCATTGACTGGAAAAGAATGGGAAAGGGGTAAGAGGAGTTGCTACCTTTTAGAATATTGACAGGAGACATAGGCAAGTGGTAGAGAAGGCCAGAGTGACAGGTATCAGAATAAATCCCAATGAAGTGCAGATTATAACCAAAAAGACCTTGGAGATCTTTTATGTTTTTACACCATTGTTGTCAAGACTCAAAGAGGTGAGAGAATTTGTCCAAATTTGGAAGCTTCTAAGGGTCATAAGTGAAAATTAGACCTAGATCTAAGTGGTTTTCTCAGACTTGTGAAGGAAGGGAGGGAAGTGTTGGTCAGCAACGATAGGATAAACTTTATAGGATGACACCTTGTAGTACATTATTTTGCCTAGTTTACTTTTCCATAGGAAATATAGACCATAATCCAATATGCTAACTCTGTACTAACTGTTGGACAGCAATAATTTCTTTTCCTTAAGTTCATACTATACCAGAGAATGACTTAAGAATTGGGTAGACTCAAATTTAATGAGACCAGGTAATAATGAGAGTAGAGTATAATTAACCAATGTCACATTGAAAACTTTTATAAAAGGAAGAAACATTCCTTTTATATTTTATATTTTATATATTCCTGCACTGAGTGAGGATCATGAATAAGCCAAACCAAGAATTAATGAAATTTGCAGAATTATTTTCAGAAAACGTGGTTACAGAAAGTTAGGATTCAAAAATCATAAATAACTTGGAAGAATCTCTTTAGAAATTTGAGCAATATGTCCAAAATACAAATGAATAGAAGTATAATTAAATTACTTTAAATATTATTAATACAAAAAAACACTATATCTGCAAAAAAAAAGGGGGGGGGAATAAAGTCAAGCTAATCATTTGGTTGATTTAAAATGTGATGCTGCAGAGAAGGATATACCATGCCATTTGGAATGAGGACAAGAAAGTCATTGCTGGGAAATGAGTCTAAATTTCCAGAAAACTGTAGAGAAAGACGAGGTAATTCAAAACAAGGGCAAGAGAGTGGTTGTATCATTTGAGAACTACTGTACCTGAAAGACGACAGGAATACTGTGATCAAAGGTTTGGTTAGGCAATGACTAAAGTGATAAATTATTAACAGTCATGATAAACAGAAAGGGGAAAGTGCGATAAAATAAATCTAAAAGGAAAAACTTTGAAGAAGCCTAAAGACATTTCTGTAACACTTGCTATGAATAAAAAATGGTAGAATGGATGATAGTTCAAGATATTTTTCCAAACAGGAATTAGAATCTTGAAATTTTTAGTTTAAAGAAAAGATGCATTTATAATTGAGATTGTTCTATTAATTTCTCAAAACTCAGGTAACAAACCAGTCAGTGTGTAGAAATTACTATAAATTCATATGTGAGGATGGGGTCCACTTAAATTAAATATTTTTCATAGTTTTTGCTCTGTCAAAGAACATAAACAACAGAAAATGTCATCAAGGTGACCAGAGGGAGATAGTATGGGGGAATCTAACCTGAGGGGAACCTCTGACTTCCACAAGAAATCCAATTAAGTTGGGTCTTAAGTAAAGTGAAACATGGAACCATGGGGAACCCAAAGGGGGAAACCATGGTCTGACATCAATATTGGCTTGTTCTGTCATTACACTTTTGTTCTTGATTGTTTGACGATTAACCCCTCCTATTGTAAGACCATGTTTATTGAATAAAAATTTTTAAAAGAAGTCTAGTATGTTTTTTTCTTTTTCCTTATGATATTTGAAGAATTATAATACAATAAAAATTAACTTCAAATAGAGTCTGTCTCTCTCTCTCTCTCTCTTTTTAAAGAGAGGGACAGAAAGAGAGAGAGAATCAATTTTATTTTATTTTTTCATGTGGCCTTTGTTGCTCAGAGACTCTGTTGTGTATGTGGTGCTGGGGTTCGAACTTGCATACTTGCCCTTGCCAGGCAAGCACCGTAATGGCTGACCCATCGCACCAGCCTCAAATAGAGTCTGTTGATGGTACTTATATGGACTTAAATTATGTTAGTCTGATTTCAGCGTCTAGTTTGTCAGGCCAGCTTGACAGTGCTTGGAGTATCCAACTCTGTCCTTGTTAGGCTGTGTCCCTCCAGCAGGGCAGGGCCTCCAAGGTCCCAAGATTGTTCTAACCTGTAACCTAGGCTTCCCCTTCTAGACTCTAGAATTTATTTCCTGAAGTCCCTGGAGTTCACGTCCAGGCCTTTACTGACATCTCCTCTGAAGTCTTCTCTCAGGAGAGTGGAATATGCTGACAATCCTTGCCCCAGCGCGTAAGGGAAGCCAAGGGAAGCACTGCGTGTGTGAAGGAGAAGAGTAGTCTGAGCTCAGGACCACAAGCTAGATGGTCGCTAGATGGTCGTTGGTGCCTGATACACTTCATGCTGCAGGATGGAACCTGGCATGTCCTTGGGCCCAGGTCTCCCTTTGATGTCACCATGTTCCCCTGCAGGACTCTGAGACACCTAAGACTTGTTAAGATAACTTGGTCTTCAGATTATTATACAGTATTGTATTTAAGGATGGAAAATAGAACATACTAAATTTAAACACTGTAAGTTTGGTTTACATATTTGAAATATCTGGATGTGTTGTTGGTGGACTTATTTTGGACCTGCAAATTTCTGGAGGCAGACCTGCTACTTGGCCCCAAGATATGTGAGCCTCCAGGAAGTAGAGACTATCTATTATTTCACCAGTGACTTTTATCCTATCTTACAAGATCCTTTGTACCTGTCTGGAGTCTTAAACTGATCTGCAAACACATATGATACAAATGTAGGTAGAAGATGGAGAAAATATTTTCAACAATTAGCATTATCACTAACCTGCCCTATTTCCCCAAATTTCCCACCACAAAGAGAAATATTCAGGAACATTATTCCCGACTTGGAATCTACAGCCTCTGATGAGTGGGTCACCACGGCTGTACCTGCCATTTTTTAAATTTGGAGGCTATTTAGTATACTGCTGGGTCCCTGTGAAACCTCACTTAGCATGTGGTTAGAATTGCAAGGACAAGGAAGTTGGAGTTTCTCTTACTTATTTTTCCCCTACAAAGAAATAACAGAGGTGTCAGAACTTTTAACTTCGTATTTTTGAACATTGCATATTTCAGGGAAAATTTATTGCTTTTTTATTGCATTTTAAGGAATTGTTTATAATATCCTTTCAATGCACAGTTTTTACACCTTACTGGAGAAAATGGAATTTTCCCCCAATGGCTCCTGGATGACCTATCAAGGCATTGTTTTCTTTTTCTTTTTTGTCTCTTAACAGAAATTTCAATTACTTAAATTTGGTTGGCTTTCTTTGTGATCTCCAATTCACAAATTCACCCTGAACCCCTGTTTGCCAACATCTTGGGAAAATCATGTGATCTCTCTGAGCCTTGGTTTGCATAGCTTTAAATGAAGCAGTCACAGTTATGACATAGGGTTGTTTATGTGGGCCCTGGAGATGGCATTTAACGTGTAATATGCAATTGGTAAACAGTGTGGCTTTATTCACCTTAGCCACTTTTCTCCTCCCAGCAGTATATTCTCCCTTGAAGTAGACTTTACTCAGAATTAGATTTTAAAGTTAAAGAATCAAACTTCAGTTCCCCAAAATCATTTCATTTTTTCTAAATTGATTCCTTGGCAACTGGTTTAACTATTGGGTCCTTAAGATTGATAGAGAAGTGCTTTTTCTTTCAGCTAATTATATATCATTTCTTCTGCTTTTATCAAAAAGAAGAAAGATATTTTTTTCTTCTCTACAACAGAAGGGAACAGCAATTAGAGGCAGTTATAATCCTGACCCCCAGTGGTTGGCAAATGCCACGGTGTGGCAGAACTGGAGTGATGTTGCAACCAGCGTGCTCTGGCCCAAAGCAATCCCTCCTACCAGACGAAAATTTACCAGGTGTCTGCCTCAACGTTAACCGGCTGAACACTGAGGAAGAAACATTGCTACACAGTGTTTTCACTTTGTTATATGCATTTCAAAACATTTTAACATTTAGATGCTACTCCTTGGCCTCAAGCACACATTATTTAAAGTTTCACCAACAAAGCACTAAAATAGCACCATAATGGTCATTTCCCAAATCAGTCTAAACCATTACAGGGAATGCCTCTTCAAGTCTCTTGAAAACCTACACTATTTCCATGAGTGATATTTTACTGATATCTGACTTTATCAATGACACTAAAAGTTTCTCTTAAAATACTTTCTGATTATAAGTTCATCTGGAGACGGTGCTTTGTAATGTGTCTACTTCCTTTCATGAATACTTTTCCCCATATTAACTTGAAATTATAGATACTGTCTAAGTCTAGTTTAGAAAGCTTCTAATCTTAACCTCTAATTATTTTATTTTGCACTGATCATAAAAGATCAGAGCACAATGTTATCTCTAGTTTTTAATACACAATATTCCAGTTAGCTTAGTTTAATTTTGTGTTCAATACTGATTCAATAGAAGAATATGACTGATATTTTGTATCTTCTCATTTCAATGCATGCTTTTAATAAGGAGAAAGAAGCTCCCATTCTGTACCTTTTTGTACACTTGCTATTATTAGAAAATGTACCTTATTTTTTCCACTTACACAATTCTTGTCTTACTGATTAAGTTGCTAATTTGCCTACATTAATGTTCTAAATAAAAATTGTATATATTTGAGGAATACAATAATGTTTGGATATATATATATATATATATGTATGTCGACATATATATTTACTATTTGCTTTTTATTTTTTTTCTTTTGGTGAAAACAACATCAACTCTCAGTACATATATATATATATATGTATGTATATATATATTATTAGTGCACTGTAGTTTTATATAATGATGGGATTAGTTGTCACATATTCCTAGATGCACACAAATCAGCAATACAATTTGTTCAATATCCCCCCCACACCCCTCTCCCATCCCCTGATCCATTGCCTTTCTTCTAGGTCCTATACTGTTCCTAAAAAACCCAAATACAATGGCATAATTCTTATACTTATGAAGAACGTTTTTTATATATATGGCTATAGTATATACAGTGACATTTATAATTGCTTGGAATGTACCTTGCTTTATCTCAGTTCCAACATTTCCCCTTCTCCTCCCTTGCTATCATCCCTTGTTATTCTTCAAAATATTTGACAATGGGATTAAATATTTACGTTTTTGTACAGGTATGCAGCATAGCTTGTTCAAATATCTTATGAAGTATATTGCAACTATATCTCATAAATATTAACATTTTGCATTTTTGTTCTATGGATCTAATATATGAGTTTGTTTTCTTTAGGTCCAGCCTCCACAAATGAGGGATACCATTTGGTCCTGGACGCTCTGGGTTTGGTTAAGTTTGCTCAGCATGATTTCTTCCAATGCCATCCATTTATCTTCAATAGATGTAATATCAGTTTTTTCTAATAGCTGAGTAGAACTACATTGTGTGTGTGTGTGTATATATATATATATATATATATATATATATATATACATACCAGAGCTTTTGGATCCATTTGTACAGTGAGGGGCAGCTGGGTCGGTTCCATAATTTAGCTATTGTAAATTGAGCTGCTATGAATATGGATTTTTGCTGTATCACTGTAATGTGATGATTCTAACTCCTCCGGGAATATACCCAGAAAAGGGATAGCTGGGTCATATGGTGGATATAACCCTAATTTTTTGAGGAGTCTCCAGAGCGGCTGTACCAGTCTAAAGTTCCACCAACAGTGTGCTACTGTTCCTGTCTCCCCACAACCCTTCCAGCATTCGTTATTGTGGGTATTCTTCATCTTTGCCAGTCTGACTGGAATGAAGTGAAATCTTAATGTAGTTTTGATTTGCATTTCTCTGATTGCCAGTGATTTAGACACTTTCTCATATATTCATTGACTTACTCATTGTCCTCTGTTGAGAAGTTTCTGTTTAGCTCTCTGCCCCATTTATTGATTGGATTGTTTGTATTTTTGTTACTGAGTTTTTTGAGTCTTATATAAATTTTGGATATTAGTCCCCTCTCAGAGGGATCACAGGACCATGATTCTCTCCCATTCTGTAGGTTGTCTCTTGACTGTTTTGACCATTTCCATGACTGTACAGAAACTTTTTACTTTAATGGCATCCCACTCCTTGATTTTTTACTGTAATTCTTTCACTTTAGGAGTCTTGTTGAGAAAGTTGTTGCCAACTCCCATATGCTGGAATGCTGGTCCTAACTTTTCTTCTAGCAGTTATATGGTAGCTGGTTTAATTCCTAATTCCATGATCCATTTAGATTTGATTTTTGTCCAAGGTGAGAGATAAGGATCTAATTCAGTTTTCTGCAAGTGGCTGTCAGTTTGTCCAGCATCATTTGTTGAATAGGTTGTCTCTCCTCCATGTTATATTTTGACTCCTTTTGTCAAAGGTTAGGTGTTTAAAGATTTATGGATTTGTCTCAGAGTCTTCTATTCTATTTCATTGGTCTTCATTCCTATTTTGATACCAGTAGCATGCTGTTTTTACTACTACAGCTCTGTAGTATAATTTTAGATCTGGTATTGCAAAACCACCTGTTTCATCTTTCTTGCTTAGTAATGTTTTGGCTATTCTGGGTTTCTTATTGTTCAAATTAATTTGAAAATTGCTTTTTCTATATCTGCAAAGAATGACATTGGAATCTTTTTTTTTTAGGAGTAAAAGGAGTAGGATTTATTTAGGAAGAAGAGCAGAGACTCTGCAAAGCGGAGGGGTGCCTGGAAGCAGGACACCCTGTCATTGGAATCTTGATGGGGATTGTATTGAATCTGATAAGTGCTTTTGGCAGAATGGTCATTTTAATTATATTAATTCTGCCTAACCAAGAGCATGGAACATCTTTCCATCTTCTCAGGTCTTCTGCAATTTCTGTTTTCAGTGTTTGATAATTTTCCTTGTAGAGGTCTTTTACTTCTCTTGTTAGATTAATTCCCAAGTATTTTATTCTTTTAGAAGATATCGTGAATGGGACCAATTTACTGATTTCTTCCTATGCCCTAATATTATTAGTGTATAGGAAAGCTATTGATTTATGGGTGTTGATCTTGTAGCCTGCTACTTCACCAAATCTATATATAGCTCTAACAGTTTTCTGGTGGAGTTTTTTTTTTTTTTTATCTTCCAGATATAGGATCATGTCAACAGCAAAAAGGGAGAGTTTGACTTCCTCCTTTCCTTTTCTTATCCCTTTGATTTCCTTCTCTTGCCTGATTGCCCCAGTCAGAGACTTGAGGACTATATTGAATAAAAGTGGTGAAAGAAGGCAACCTTGTTTTGTTCCCAAGTTTAGTGGAAATGCTTTCAACCTTTCTCCATTTAGTATTATACTAGCTGAGTGTTTGGCATATATGGCCTTCACAAAGTTAAGCTCCTTTGATCACTATTTTCTCTAGAGTTTTGAGCATAAATGGGAGCTGGATTTTATTTAAAGCCTTTTCTGCATCTATCAAGATGATCATACGGTTTTTGTTGTTAATTCTATTTAAGTGATGAATCACATTTATTGATTTGTGTATGTTGAACCAGCCTTGCATACCTGGAATGAAGCCCACTTGATCATGATGAATTATCCTCTTGATGTATTTTTTAATTCAGTTTAAGAGAACTTTATTAAGGATTTTTGCGTTGATATTTATGAAGGATATTGGTCTGTAGGTAGGTGGGGCTGCTCCAGGCAGGGAGCTCCAGTCAGTGGTCCTACCCTTGGGGTGGTGTCCTGAGCACCTTCTGTTGGGACTCCTTCTCTTAGTATATTTCAAATGCACAATACAATTTTATAAACTTCTCTTATCATGGTGTACATTAGATCTCCAGGACCTATTCATCTTGTACAGCTAACTCTGTACCCTTTGACTTTTCCTCTTCTTGGCAACTACTATTCCACTCTGTCCTTCTGTGAGTTTGAATATTTCAGATTCCATATGTAACTGAAGTCATGTAGTATTTGTGTTTCTTTCTCTGGATTATTTTGCTTAGCATAATGTCCTCTAGGTACATCAATAAATATTACAATAGCAAGATGTCAGGATTTCCTTTTTATTTTTAACGCTGAATTATATACATATATATATATACATATATATATATGTATATATATATATTATCCTTTCATATCTTGATAGACATTTATAATTTTTCTATAACTCAGCTATGGAGAATATGGGAGTGCAATGAACTAGGGAGAGTAGATATATCTCAAAATGCTCACTTCATTTCCTTTAGATATGTATCCTATAGTGGGATTGCTGAATCATAAGTTATTTTAAATTTTTTGAGAAGCCTCCATGCTATTTTCCACAATGATTGTGCCAATTTACATTCCCTCCAATAGTATACAGAATTTTCCTTTGTTCCACACTGTTGTCAACAGTTATCTTTTGTCCCTTTAATAATAGCCAATTTTAACAGATATAAATTGTTAGTTGGTCCATGGAAATGAAGGACTATAGTAAGTAATATAACTTGAAGTCCCTGGATTTACTAGATTGGGGGAAAAATCACAATAATCTGAATCTCCAATGAAACAACCAAAAAAAAAAAAAAACCTAAGTTTTTCTCATATTTCTTACCCCAAGGATTTCTGGGCTTCTTCCCAAGAAACTCATATCCTTTCTTCTAATAATTCTCATTGATTCTTGTCTATAAGAATTGTGTAGATGCCCTAGATCATCACTACTCTGCTGGGGATACACGCTTCCCAATTTTCATTTATTATCTGGTAATAAACAATGAAAAAGTCTATTTCTTTCAGGATAATCTCTACCCCTTGTCCACAAAGTTGATCTTCCTTGGAGTTTCCACCAGGGAAAAAATATAAAACTCCATGATCAGTTTTCAGTGTAATTCCTAAAGAATGGACTGTTTGATCTTAAATAATACCATACACCAAGTCTCAATGCTATAATCCATATTGGAATTTCTACATGGGAAAGAGGTGACCACATATGTGAACATCCTTCTGTTATGTTGAGTACAATGCTGCATAGCAAGAATAACACCTACAACTCCTAGAAATAAATACTAAACTTGAGAAAGTATTTAAATTCGTATTTAAAAACAAACCATTTTCAGAATGTAACTTAGAATTTTATAATCAACTCCTTACCTGCTGACTTCTCTAGTATAGGCCATACTGTGAGATGCTTGATCCACTATGAACCACACCCCTTTCAGAAGAAACCTGGCAGGGAGTTCTGGCTGTCACGTCTACATATGGTGCCCAATTCACAAAACATGTTTCAATATATTGCTTGCCTCCCTGTGATAAAATGCATTTTGACTCTAGACTTTATAGAAAACTGGGCACCAAATAGGTCTGTGAATTCTGTGACCATCACAAAGGGCAAATTTTGCTTTTATCAAAACGTGAGCTGCTTGTCCAGTTATTTGCTAATGGACCAGGCATTACAAGACTATATATATATATATATATATATATATATATATATATATATATATATATATATTTATTATATATTATATAAAATATATATTTATATATCTGTATATATACATTTATATATATACACATTTATATATATATATTGTAGTAGTTCAATTATGTACTGTTCTTTTTAATGTTCTTATTTGTTTTATTTTTAAACAAAATCAAGAAATTCTGGTCATATAAGTAGATTGGATACATTCTTCAGTTGAACTAGTTTGTTACAAACTTGTACTTACTAAGGTTGGAATTGAAAAGAATGGTGCTGGAAAGGGTCATTTTCTGAGTAAGTTAGTGAGGGCCCTGTTTTCGTCAGCTTTTTCACTGCTGTGACTAAATGAACTGAAAAGAACAATTTTAGGAATTAAAGTTTATTTATGGGGTCATGGTTTCAGAGGTCTTAGTCCAAAGAAGGCCGGCTCCATTCCTTAGGGCTCGAGGTGAGGCTGAATATCAGTGTAAGGCATGGCTCCAGGGAGCATAGAGAGAGATCCCAGGCCATATGCAAAATATATATCCCAAAGGCATGCCACCCCAATGACCCACCTTCTCCAGCCACACCGTACATGCCTTCAGTTGCCAGTTAATCCTATCAGGGGGATTAACTCACTGATTGGGTTAAGGCCTTCATAACCCAATCATATCACCTCAGCCTTCCTGCATTGTTACACAGAGATTTTGGGGGACCCCTCACATTCACACTGCAACAAGCCCCCACCTGCTCAGTCTGTGACACCTCACGGAGGATGTGTCTAGTGGAAGAGCTGGTAAACTGTATTCCATGGATCTAATTGACCTGCTGCCTGTTTTTGTAAATAAAGTTTTATTGAAACAGAGCAGTGCTCATTTTTGTACATGAATGGCTACTTTTGTGCAGCTATAGCAGAGTTAAGTTGTTCCTACAGAGACTATATGGACCACAAAACTCAAAATATTTAGTCCTTTACAGAGAAAGTTTGCTGACTCCTAACCTTATGTGCAGCTGTCTTTCTTGTAAAACTATTTTATAAACTCTATAAGGTAGGAGAAACATATATAAAATCTATGAACAGAACACCCAAAGAGTAGTTCATCTTACTAAATTCATTCTACAGTATGAAGATTTGTAAAGACTTCAGCGATGGTGGTAACTGTCCCATCTCAGGCTGCTGTAGCACAGTTACCCGAGGAAATGCTCTTGGGTTCAGCCACACTAAAAGTGAAAGATAGAGTTCCACTGCCTACTAATCACATTGCTTGGAAAAGAGAAGGAGAAAAAAAAGTCTTTCTCTAATCACCTTTCCCTTTAAGTGGATTGTCTGAGAGCTACTAAAATAACTGAAGCAGCTTGGAGAATCCAGCTCAAAAAAAAACACAAACCCAGCATGCCTGAAGTTCAAAAGGTCTATTGCATAGTCACTATTAATCTCTCAATACATATTTTATTTAACCTTCTGTAAATATTGTCATTGTAAAGTGCTTTGGACAGGTTAATGCATTGTGATGCTTTGTTAATGGAAACAAAGACAATTAAGCAGAAGGCAATCATCAGATGGGAAGAGGAGGAGGCAAATGAAGGAAGGGGCAGACTGAAAGCAGAGCCCCGGTTGTCTGGGAGAGGTGAGGCCGGGACACTGCATGGAGCTGACTTCTTCATTAGCAGAACCTGGAGCCATGCCAGAGCATTCCAAAGGACAACACTCGACCCTAGGGCCTCCTCACTCTCCCTCCTTCTCTTCTCTCTCTCATTTAAAAAGAAAGCAAGAATGTTGTTTTCCCCCATATTATAATGGATTCTTCCCATTAGGAAGTTGTTATACAAAAATGGCAAATCTCTTAGTTCTGGATTATCAGAGTGACTTTCCATCTACGGTCTTTCTTAGTGAGAGTTGGAGCTTTAAAGTGCTCCCTGTTTTATGATTTGACCCTCTGTGTTGTACACAATAGTTTGCTCTAACCGGTGTGGGTATCCATCTCCCTGTTTCCTGTTGTACCTCAGCAGCCCCCAAGGCTACTTCTTCATTATTTCTGGTGGTCCTATCTGTGGATTTGTTAAAGAGCAGCACCGCGGTGGCTTGAACTGGTGGTATATTTTCTTCCTTTGCTCTCTATTTTTCCTTTCCCTCCTCCATCTTCCTCTTCTTCTCTTCTTCCTTCTTCTTTTGTTGTTGTTGTTGTGTTTCCCACAGCAAACACTGCCTTCAGGACTGGCCATGTCCACACTGGCAGGGTCCTGCCTGTGGTGCAGGTGTGCGGGAAGCCCTCCTCCGTGTGGTCGCCACAGCAACCCCGCTGCAGCTCTAATCTGCTGAATATGAAAAGAAGAAACAGAAAGAGAAAAGCCATCCACCCCCTTCTGCTCCATCCATGAGTCCAAAAGAAGGATACTGGGCTCCAAGCATTCCTGATAATCCCCAGCCATCACCCTGGCAACAGTCACAGGGAACTGGCACAGCTTGGGGGGAGAAAGCAGGTCCCAGTCTCCAGCTCAGACCTTCTCCTCCTCATCATCGTCCTCCTCCTCCTCCACATCTCCCACCCTTGGCCTCCTAAGGGCCCCTAACAAATCTCCATCTCACTTCTGGCCTCCCTGCCCCATACCCTCTAGTCAGTCAGTGGGTCACCAATCAAGGAGTCTGGAGTCTGGTGTAGAAATCCTCATTTCTTCTGATATTAACTAAACAATACTCTCGCATTTATATGCACATATGTACACATATGTGTATGCATGTAGATTTAAGGAGGTTTTCATCTCTAGTCACCTTTCAGATGAGCTGTTTATGTGGTAAAAGAAAGAAACAAAGGAAGAGGCAACTGCCCTTACCAAAGCTTGGAGTTTGAAAAGTAGTCCTTTGCAGCTTCCATCCTTCTGCTGCGCCTGGGTTAGAGGAGGTCTTCCGCGCCCTTTGCTCTGGGGCCCCATATCCAGCAGTGAAGGCTCTCATTTGTCTTAACACCGTCGTGTTGATGCAGCTGGGTTTGACATTGCTTACCTCAGACAGAAGGTTGCCTTGTGATCCCAGCCTTTTCCTATCAAATGACACTCAGCCATGGTTTGGGTGACTTATTTACTGGCACTCGACCAGTAAAAACAAAAATGAACATTCACAACTAATAAATCCTCCAGCGTAGATAGCTATGGCAACAGTGGGGGGATTACATCAAAATGTTCAGCTTGATACCGCAGGGCTTCCAGGCAGTATGGAACCTAATAAGTCAGAGGTAGGAAAAGCAGCTGCAGCAAGACGAGGAACAGAGGAATTTCTTATACTTGGAGTCTTCCTCCCCTGAACTTGGAGCTGGAATCATAGGATGTGCTTTCTTGGTTGGAGATTCTAAAGGTGGAAGCAGAGGGCACTGTAAAGAGTTGTTTGAATGGCTAAGCCTGACACTTTTTTCCTTTTCTTCTTGAAAGTTCAACCACACCCATCTTCAACAAGATGAAGGAAACCAGCCTTGATGGACTAGAGAGCAAAATCGCAGCTTTCTCAGCAGCACTGCAAGAAACTATTTTTATAGAGGACACGAGGTCAAGAATGTTTAGCAAACAAAATTGAATGTCATCCACTCCTAGATAATTCTCCAAGGACCTTCCTCCTCCCAGGCCCTTATTGAATGTAAGGGCATCTTTTAAAGGCTAGTGTGATAATATTTTATTTTGTTTTGGAATTGATTTTTTGGACAGAAGCATATTTTTTCATTAGTATAAATCTAGAAAAATCCAACCACAAAACCATTGACTTTGGCTAATGTTTCCTGAGTTTCTTCCCCTATGACTACTTCCAATTCAATAAGTACCTATACTTTCTATCATGACTACATCTGTTGATTCAGCTTTGATAGGTTAATAGTTGAGGCTTTCTATACAGAGTTCAATCTTTGGGTAGAAATGTGAATAAAAAGTGGAGAAAATTAATCATAGCCCAGATGTTTATTATATGTGTGTATATTGTGTAAATATGTGTGTGTGTGTGTGTGTGTGTTATTTGGAAAAGTGTTTCTTTTAATTTTCTTTCCTGCTTCATGTCTTAGAAAGACAGTGATGGAGGGTACTGATAGTGAATGACAAATTGAACCACACGCACCCAGTTATTTTTATTTGCCACTGTCATGCATCTTGGCTCTGACGTTATAGAGTGCATGGAAAATACCTATGGGAAGTAGGTAATGTGGTCAATTTGATATTCAAAGAAACTGAAAATAAAAAGCTTAAACAGTTGCTGAGTTCTGTGCAATTGTTATCTTTGAAGACTCTTCTATTACCAGTCTTTCAAAAAAAATGGCTGGGATAAAACCAGATAAATGAAATATGCATAGGCTAATACTGTCATCTTAAAGTATCTTGCATTCCAACTATCTACCAATGAAATGTCTGTTCCAAATTCTTCCACCAGTTCCCAGGAAGGTAATTTAATCTCTCTGTAATTGAATCTAGCTATGCTATTGTCTCTGTCACAGAGACACTGTCTCCAAGGAGAATCAAGTATTATCTGAATGTTATTTTGAAATCCTTAGGAAATAAAGCATCATGTGCTCAAATAATCTTCAGATTCTGTTTAATTCCTAGAATCCTTATTGTGATTCCTCTTTATTCCTTATTATACCAATATTTTAGGGATATCTAATGTGTGGCAGATACTATCAATGTATGCTCTTGGAATTTAAGGAGCTTGTGGTCTAGATGGGTAGACAGGAACATAATAAGTAATAGCTAACTTTTATTATGTGCTTATTTTAAACCAGGTACTATTTTACTGTTTTACATGTGTTAATTCATTCAAGCCTTAAACAAACTCTGTGTGGTAGGTAGTTTGTTACACTTAGCCTGGATTATGGAAAAGAACCCAAGGTGCAGAGAGATTAAATTACTTGCCCCAAATCATATGCTACATTATTTTTAAAACAGTGTTTGGAAAACATATGACTATTTCATGCTCACTAGATTCAGTATCCTAGATAGGCAGTAAGTAGAAACTTTCCAGATGGAGAAGGGACTAGTACAGGGAATTTAGAACCCCAATAGCCCTGGCATCACCACAATCTGTAAGGGTTTCTGAGAACTCTTGGTTAGGTGATGGATAATAACAGTAGTTGGGCTCAGTGCAGCATACCTGTAATCATAGTGATTCAGGAGTTTGGGGAAGGAAGATAACAAGTTCAAGGACAGCCTTGGCAATTCAGGGAGACCCTGTCTCAAAAATTAAAAAATAAATTGATAAACAAAGGGTTGGGTGTCCTCAGTGTTTGAGGTGCAATCCCCAGTATATATATGTATATATATATACACATACATACATACATACAAATATGTAATGAGTAAAAATGTTTCTAGGTGTATCTTCATGTAATACCACTAATATATCCTTTAACTTAGTTGTAGAAAACTTTGCTTGAGGTTGTTTTAACCTTAAATAAATTAATATTTCTAAAGTGCTTAGGAGCATGATCTTGGAATAACACATGGTATTTGGTATATTCAACAAATAGAATAAATGAACTTGGTAAGTATACGACAATTGGATTTAAAAAAAAAGAACAGGGGCTTGAGTGGTAGCTCAGCAGTTACAGCGCTTGCCTAGCATGTGTGAGTATGCAAGTTCAAACCCCAGCACCACATACACAATGAAATCTCAGAGCAATGAAAGCCACATGAAAAACTAAATAAAAATTGTTTCTCTTTTTCTCTCTCTCACTGAAACTGTCTCTTTAAAATTAAAAAAAAAAAAGAACAATCAAAGGCAGAGTTGTAACTCCAGTGACACTGTAAAAAGCTGCAAAGAAAAACCACCCTAGGTGAGAGTCATGAATAGCAAATGTAAGGCTGGTGACAGTGTCCTCTCTTAAGTTAGAAAAAACAGCATCAATCATACATGGGTGACAAGGGCTAGATTGGCGGTTTTGGAACCATTAAATATCAAAGCAAGCCTGACACAATGTGTTTCATTCATCCAGGTAATTTCTCTAGCAATGCAAAGGATGAAAGCAGAGTTTAGACAGTTGTGGCAGGTACTCCAATTTAGACACCATTGCAACATCCAGGTGATAGATGCTGCTGCTACTTAAGTGACAATGCGAATGGAGATGGGGACATTTGGAAAGACATTTAGGGAGTAGAATCCACAGAACATTGTCCCTGGCTTGATGACAAATCAGGGTCCTTGCTAGTGTGAAGAACAGTAAATGAGATGCTGCTTTAGGGCCTGGTTGACTAGCGTATGATGGTATTCAGCAAGAGGAGACATTTCTGAGATTATGTTAGTTTTAGGCCCGCTGAGCTTATTGTACCTACCATGTGAGGGAGCATGCAATGGGCAGTTAAAGTCTCAGTCTGAATCCCAGGAAGAGAGAAATTCTGGAGTCATACAAACAAAGGGAAGTATTTTAAGAGACAGGAGTATATGGGAGCACTGAGGGAAAATAGTGTAAAAAGATATGGGGGTAAGGACAGAACTTGGGAAATTCAAAGAAAATCCCATAGGGTCACTTTAGAGAAGATTTCAGACAATGAACGAAGCCAGGTCCATTTGCTAAAAACAGAACTGAAAGCCTTTTCTTAACTCAAGAAATACAGATGCTCTGTAATTTCTTCCTGTAGCTTCCAATCTATCATCAGAGCTAATCTACATTTTGAAGCCATCAACCAGTTCACTGATAATGTTGGTCCTAAAACTTCACAAGCTTAAAGACATCTTGGCACTGTCAAGCCTTTGAAACATAACTCAGTACCGCTACTCTGCTGAGGTCACTGGGAACATTCTCCTGCCTGAAAGCTGTGGGTGCTATCAATCACTGATGAAAAATGCCATCTCTTGCAAAGGCTTGCTCAGCAGAGGACTGAGCACAGTCTTGATAAGGAGAGAAAATGAATCCTAATTACTACCTTCGGTGTAGAGTTGGCTTCAAGAAATAGAAAGGCCATCTTCTACTTATTTGCCCTTCTTATTCAACTGTTATAGGGAGCTCTTAGGGCAACCTATGAGCAGAATCATCACTGAGTGCAGAATACTCCTTTTATAAGTGTTCAGCATTAAAAAATTCATCCATTAAAAAATGCATAGAAATGCAGCCTCTATGTGTTTCACATACAATGGAACAAACTGAAGAAAACTAACTGGAATATGGTACCCAATAAAATTGTCATAAAATGAAGAACCTTGCCAGAGTTTATTTTATTTTTCCTTCCCCTCCTTATTAATAGGGGCCATTGTTTACTCTGTATTTAAGACATCACTTTGGATCAGATATTAAGTGACCAACCCTACTTGGTTCCATAGATAAAAAGGAAGGCAACTATAGGTTCTGGAAAAAATGAAGTATGTGATCTTGATTTTGTAACTTAGGCAGTGTTTGAGACATTTTGGTTGTTGTCATAACCTGGAGGTGGTGCTACTGGGATCTAGAGTGTAGAGGCCAGGGATGCTGCTAAACATCTCACAATCCCCAAAACAATAAAAATAAATCACTTTAAATGCCTATGGTGTTAAGATTAGAAACTGCTTAAAAGGTAGAACAGAACCCATGAACTAATTCTGACCATTTCAAGAGAAAGAAAGGACACTCTCTGAAGCCAATTTTGCCTCCATTCTTGGTGACTGACAAGTACCTCAGGAAGCATCGTGTTTGACAATGAGAAACAATTGGTGACTAAGGGCCGCCACAGTGCATACATGTGTGAGGTTAATTCAATCACAACTTGAAGTGATCAGACTTCCTCTGTGCTCTGCACATACCATCTGAATATAGCATGGAATCTGCACCCTGAGACCCAAACCTTCTACCTTGGAGTGCCCTGTAGAAGTTACTGGGTCATAGAACTGGCAGTTTTGGATCTGGGACAGGTGCTGGAGAATCTTCTGCAGTGAAAGTATTGTTAGAAATTAGCATCACCTAGCGCTGAATAATAGGTATGGAGATCCTACCCAACAGCCTAAAAGGAGTCACTTTGCCTCAGACACTGTCCGCAAGGCCACTTTGGTTCAGAGGCTAGTTCCTTTCTTGTGTTTGAGCTCACCCAGGAAAAACTTAACCAGCTGGTAATCTTTTGCTGCTTCTCATCTGA
Source organism: Aplodontia rufa (assembly GCA_004027875.1). Classification (NCBI taxonomy): domain Eukaryota; kingdom Metazoa; phylum Chordata; class Mammalia; order Rodentia; family Aplodontiidae; genus Aplodontia; species Aplodontia rufa. The sequence goes on along the minus strand of PVKS010000713.1, from coordinate 97,360 downwards.
CTTCACCCCACACATCCACCCACCACTGGTCCCTATGAAGATATACAGGGAAAAAGTGAACTCTGCCATCTGCATGCCTACACCCAAACTACCCCAGGTGCTGAAAGAGACATGATGCTTTTTCTCAGTAGTGTAAAGAAAGCCAGGGCAATTACAGTGCGTATGACATTGTTCGCCTACTAAAGAACAAAAAGAGGTGAAAATGATTTTAAGATTTTGGAGTCAGAAAAGACCCATTCTGGAGAACATTTGACCCGATATTTCCCATAGGGTATATGTATCTGTGGAAGTACAAAAGAAGGTTTTTAGGAGCTACATAGGTATACCTTTATATGACATTAAATCCTGTAAGAGTCAATGGATATATTAGTTAGCTGTGAGAGTTGACACCTATATTAACGAGCTTGATCACAGTAACCAGTGCACAACATATACATATATCCAAATATCACATCATAAACCTTAAATATATATAATTTTTTGTCGATTATTCCCTAACGAATCAAGGAAAAATAAGTGATCTTAAATCCATACTAAGAGAAATAATGCATTTCAATTCTGTTTCAATATTTTTGATTATGATTGAGGCTCAGGATACCAAATAGCAATAAACAGCTTACAAGCGAAAGCTGAGTGGTTGGGTTTGAGTTCTGATGCTGCTACATATAAACTAACTTTGTGATTCAATCTTGACCAAAGTGGATGACTTGGGGAATTCTTGAAAGATTTTTCCAAATGCAGCTTGTATTCTAAGCCTATGACGTTGACATCCTTATGTGAGGGCTGGGACTCCATCTTAGCCTCCAAGGGTGCCCAGGTCCAGGTGTACCCAGAGGTGTTGCCATCTACAGGCACTTGATATGTATTGGTAGAATGAACACATTTAAAAATCATACTGACCAAAGATATGTTTCATTTCTGTGATGGCTTCACAATACATAATTTCCTCCCAGGCTAAATGTTAGGTTGCAGAATAGATCCAGTCATCTTTCCACTACATTTTTCTTTTTAATACATTTATTGAGGCATAATTGACACAAAGTATGCAATTTGGTAATCTTTAACAGATGTGAGCACCTATGAAATCATCACCAAAATTAAGATAATGAACATATCCATCGTGCCCCAAATTTACTTGTCCTCACTCTGGTGAGTGAGGTATCTGTTAAAATCTTTGTCCATTTCTTTACTGGAACTTTTTTAAATTAAGTTTTTTTTTTAGTTCCTTATATATTCTGCATACAAATCCTTGATCAGATACATGTTTTACATATTTGTTCTCCCAGCCTGTGGCTTGCCCTTTCGTTTCATATACATTTTTTTTTAAGAGAGAGGGACGGTAAGAGAGAGAGAGAGAGAGAGTCAGAATCAATTTTATTTAGTTTTTCATGTGGCCTTCGTTGCTCCGAAACTTCGCTGTGTATGTGGTGCTGGGGTTTGAACCTGCGTACTTGCACATGCCAGGCAAGCATCATAACCACTGAGCCACTGCTCCAGCTCCTCATATACTTTTTGAAAAATAGAAAATTCTAACTCTGATGAGATTCAGTTTATCATGTTTTTCTTTTATAGATCATACTTTTGGTGTCACCATCTAAGGAATTTTTGACAAACCTATGTTCACAAGGGTTTCCTCTGTTTTCTCCTAGAAGCTTTACGGTTTTAGTTTTGTGCATGGCATGAGGTGTGAATCAAATGTCTCTCTTTTTATTTTTTGCTTACAGATGTCCAACTGTTCCAGCGTCGTTTGTTGAAAAGGTTATGTTTCTCCACTGCCATACCTTTGCAGCTTTGTGAAAAATGAGTTGTGCGCACACATGTGTTTGTGTATACATAGGGAAGAGGCTTTATTTCTTTTGTTAGTCAAGTTTCCATTACTGCGAAAAAATATATGAGGTAATCAATTTATAAGGAGGAAATATTCTGGCTGACAGTTTTAGACGTTCCAGTCCATGGTTGTTTGACCCCACTGCTTTTGGGTCTGTGGCCAGGCAAGAGATCACAACAAAAGTGAGTGACAGAAGAGGTCTTTTCACTTCCAGGCCAGGAATCAAAAGAGAGAGAAGAAAGGTCGGGGTGGGGGGGCCCAGGTCCTAATACCTCCTTCAAGTGCATGCCTTTATTAGTTAGCTTTTTCGTTGCTGTGCTCAAAAGACTTGACAAGAACAATTTTAGGAGGTAAAATATATTTAGGGAGCTCATGTTTCAGAGGTCTTAGTACATTGAAGGCCTGCTGTATTCCTCAGGGCTTGAGAGGAGGCTGAACATCATGGCAGAAGGCATGGTTCCAGGGAAGACAGAGAGACTCCACACCAGATACAAAACATGTACCCAAAGGGACACCCTCGCAATAATCTATTCTCTCCAGCCACACCCTACCTGCCTTCAGTTGCCAGCTAATCCCTGTCAAGGGATAAACTCACGATTGGGTTAAAGCTCTTACAACCCAATCAATTCACCTCAGCCTCTCCATTGTCTCAGATACTGAACTTTTGGGGGATACCTTTTATCCCACCATAGCAATTCCCCCACGGACCTAACTTCCTTCTATCAGGCTCCATCTCCTAAAGGTAACACGATCTCCCCACAGTGCTCAGGCTGCCAACCAAGCCTTTAACACGTGAACATTGGGGGGACACTTTAGAGCCAAATTAAATCATTTTTGGATTCTTTATTGTCTTTTTCTATCTTAGTGCAGCTGTCATAATGTCTTCATTATTATAGCATCACAATAAATCTTGAAATCAGAGCCTTATTATTTCATCTAATATTCTTTATTACCTGGACACTATCTTCCTTTCCTGGTTCACTTAGTATCACTTTATCCTTTGAGCCTTACTTCATGGTCATAAAAAACTACTTTATTCCCCATTCTATGCTTTTTGGGTCTTTGTGCCTTTTTTATATATTATTTCCACTTCCTAGAAACAGTACTTTTCTCTTTTTTATAATCCAACTCACGCTTCCAGACCCACATGAAACTTTGTCTCCTTTATGAAACTGTTCTGAGGCACTGTGGAGTTTACTCTTTCTTTGAGTTTCAATAGTATTGTGTGTATATAGATATAAACATACAAAAATTTTATTTACATATCTGTCTCCTCCCTTTGCCCATTTTTCAGGACAGAACATAAGTGCATTCAGAATAGCACCAAGTGTTATTCATTTTCATAGTCTTCATGCCTAAACACAGGTTCTGGCACATAGTATATGCCTAATAACTATATATTGAAAAATACAGAAAGTGTCATTCCACAGTTAGTGCAATTTAAATCTATTTTTTAAGAGTAGGGACATTGAGAGAGAGAGAGAGAAAGAGAGAGAGAGAGAGAGAGAGAGAGAGAGAACCAATTTTATTTAGTTTTTCATGTGGCTTTCATTGCTCAGAGACTTCGTTTTGTACCTGGTGCTGGGGTTTGACCTTGGGTCCTCACATGTGCCAGGCAAGTGCAGTAACTGCTGAGCCACTGCTCCAACCCGCAAATCTATTTTTGATAAACATTCATACTGGCAATCTGCATTGGTACTGTCATTTTAAAATAAAAGCACCAATATTTCTGTTTTGGTAATATGCTTGATTTTGGTTTTGTTTTAGTCATTAAAGTTTGAACTTGAATTGCAGTACTTTGAGACAATAAAAACTCTTAATTTCTGCCCAGTTGGAAAACAAAAACAAGACAGAACTGTGAAAGCATCTGGCACAGAGCTAAAAGGGATTCCCTCTCTTCTGCTTGCTTGGCTGCAGCAAACTTGGAGGAATAGACAGGAGGCAGTTTAGCAATAGCTCACCCTAGGGCATTTCCAAGGAAGCCCTCAGCAAGAGAATGAGCTGCTTGTCATGGCAATGTGGGGGGGAAGTGAGTGAAACTAAAGGAGGCACTCAAGTTATTCTCTGTGCAACCTCAAAGGGCTACCACAAGTCCACTGTGTTTAAGAGGACCCTCACATCCAAGAAAAAGATTTCAGCATGTGGAAACAGCCCAAGCCAAAGGCAAGAGTCTCCCCAGGGGAGTGTCCAGCAGGAAATGCCTCTTTGCTCTTCTGCACTTGAAGTTCTCAGAGATGTGTGTTTGTGGTTCACCTAAAGGTGGGGAAATTCTACTTTGGATCCACACCTTAAATAATTAGCTTTCCCAGTGGTAAATTTTGCTATTAGACCAAAATGTTTACCATCGAGTATATGGCATGCAGTTTTGACAAGAGAAAATTTCCATAACTCAGGTCTAGAAAAATTATCCTTAATCCGATGGAATGAAAATAAATTGAGAACATAAAATAGCTTAAGTCTAGTCCCACCATAGGCCAAACCCAATATTATGGTGAGCCAGGGCCCCTCTCTGGAGCAAAGTACTTTTCCTGAATGAAGTAAATAACTTCTTCCTAAACATGAAATGTTACTCTCCAGAGGGTATTTTAGTTGCCTGGCGTTTCTGTAAGATTGAGATTGTTTAGCAAGTTTGAGTTGAATCTTGTTTCTTTTTCCATCTCCCAGGCTCTAGTCTAAATAATATTTAGTCAATGTGTTTTTATTTTTAATAAGAAATCTCCCATTCAGTTTCATTCTTAATGAATGATGAAAATTATTTTATTAAAGAAAAATATAAAAGCAAAAACTGGTCATATTTTAAAAGATAGTTGACTTAAGGGAACTCATCCAAACTTTAAAGCAGGTATTATAATACTTTGCAAGTATTTTAATATTTAACGTATTTGAATTTATATCCACCTGCTGGGCCTCCTGGGAAGATAACCTAGGTCTGGAGGGTGAGAGGTGGCTCTGCTATGCTAGAACTCTCCCACTGGACAGGACATTCACTGAAGTCTAAAGAAAGCATTATATACTTATTTGTTCTTGCTGTGTAGCTAAATGATATATAAAGTGAGTTAAGAGTATACAATTTCATATCTATGTGATTATATAAATCACAAAATCAACAATTTATGTCAAATTAAATTATAGGTTTTAAGAACACATTTAGTGTGTGAATGGAATGGAGGGAACAAATAGCTGAGCAAATAATGTTTTATCATGATTCCTAAACTATAATTCAAATAGTAAACTTAAAAAAATAGCATTTTACCCTAGTATTAAAAATTACTCAAACTGAGGTGTTTTCACATTTGTAATAGATGTCAGGAATCTCTGAGTAAAATTTAAAGGCCACCAAATTTAAATTTAATCAAATTCACATTAATCATATTCATTTATTCAAAATTTTTTTTGTCTACTCTATTTGTTAATCATTGGGAGACGGGTCAACCTTTTGAACTAGGATTGAGGATTTATCAACCCACTACACATAATTGTGCCAAATTTGCTTTACATATTTGGATCCCACATTATCTGATACATACAACCTCAGAATTATTACATTTTCTTAATGAATTCACAATATCTGACACACAGTACTTACTATGTGCTAAACAATCTATGCTGTAAATATTGACTTATTTTAGTCCTTACGATAACTTTAAAAGGGAGATATTTTTAATCTCTCTTTTATGGTTGAGAATTTAAACTTGGTGAATTTAAATAACTTGTTTAAGATGATAGTATGTAGTCTTTTCATCATTTTTTCCTGGTATATAGCTCCTAAAATTGTGCCCTTCACCAATATACTGTACTGTCTTCCCGTTTTCTGCCATTATTTAATGGAACACTTTATCACTGTAAATGACATTTACTGTAGTTTATATTGTCTGATATTATTATAGCTATATCAGAAAAGTCCAGAATTTGGCAACCCACAACTACTAAGCTGATTACACAAGATACCAAGAATCCAAGTTTCCTTGATCTTCCTCTTAGATTTTCTCTACTGTTGACACTGTCATGATGGCATAATTGGGATATGGTGATGCAAAGGAGTTAAAGAAGTTAAACCATTTAGGAGGTTGTCATTGTCAACGTAAAATTCTGAAATGATATTTGATATGGATGATGATAAAAATTCTTAAAAAGGAGACAGAAATCAAAGAATTACAAGGAAAATATTCTTTGAAATTTAAGTGCTTAACTGTTAGAAAGGTAGTAGATCATTGTTAATTTAAAAATTATAGTTATTAATTGTCCACCAAAGGAGATCATTGTTGTGTACAGTATTTTTATAAATTCTCTGAAATTCACTAAGTGCATATACATACATCATTCAAATACCTAAACTGGATCACTTCAAAGGTGAAGTAGAAAGCCTGGCCAGAGTGGCGCACACCTATAATCCCAATGGCTTGGGAGGCTAAGACAGGAGGATTGCAAGTTCAAAGCCAGCCTCAGCAATTTATCAAGACCCTAAGCAACTTAGTGAGATCCAATCTTGGAATAAAAAATAAAACGGAGCTGGGAGCATTGGCTCACACCTATAATGCCAGCAATTGGGGAGGTTGAGATAAGGGGATCTTGAGTTCAAAGCCTCAGCAACTTAGTGAGGCCTGAAGCAACTTAGCAAGATCCTGTCTCAAAATAAAACATATAAAGTGCTGGGGATGTGGATCAGTGGCTAAGCACCCCTGGTAACAATAAAAAAGAAAAAGTGAAATAGACAATGCTTTCACAGTGAATACCACTAATAGGATGAATCCATCTAACACTTCCTCACTACTTTATTCCCTTACTTGTATTCCGCTCACTAAAAATGCAGTAATTAAAGTTCCAAAACTGCATTTCAAAACTACAGATTTCTTCCAGATTGTCAAAAAAGGCAAAAGCTGAAGCTCTCTCACAGAACTGAGGGGTCAGTGCTATCCTGGCAATGTTAAGTCTGAGGCGCATCCTGTTACTGAGCACCCCAGGCTTCACTCTAGAAATCGGATGTTGCCCATGCCCTACCCAGCCTGGACTTCAGTCTGAGCACGTGAATATAAAACTGGGCATAAAACTCGCTCGCTGTCTTTTTCTTCTTTTAAAAGTCGTTACAATGCCAGGTCGGTTGGTTTTCTTCTGGCATTTCAAAGGTACCAGTTAATTTCCCTTCAGGTGGGGCTTTTTCTCTGCTTGGTTTTGTTTTAACTGTGAGTTTTGCTGAAAGTGCTTTCATGCTGGTGCGAATCTAGACAAAGAAAACTTTTATGCAAAATAAACAAAATAGAATGTACTGAGCCAGGATTTCTTTGCAGGACATGTTCCTTAGGCTATTTCTGAGAGGTTATTTATGGACGGCTGTTTATCCCCTGGAGCCTGACTTCATCTTTTGGTGGAGTGAAACAACTCTGTGTTTAGTGCATTGGTCTGCCACCCCTGGGAATGGCTGGATGTCAAATATTTACCCCTGTGGGATTGAACAGAAATCAGAGATGCACAGGGAAAAGAGAAGCCCAAAGCAGTGTCCTCAGGAATTACCAAATTTCAAAGGAAATGAATTTTTAACGAAAAAAAAAAATGAAGCAATAGCACAATGTAGCTTTCTTTATTGGAATGGGGGAGTCCTCTAAAATATAAAGTTACTCCAGGCAGAAGAGTATTTTCATCTTATTGCTTTCTCAGTGACCACACCCATCCAGTTCCCTCACCTGGCTAAGTACCAGGCCTCCAGGCAGAGGTTTAAAATTTTTATTCTTTTAATTGAAAACAGATGTTACACCTTGTTTTTCAGGTCTGCACTTTTCATGGAAGGAAGGAAGGAAGGAAGGAAGGAAGGAAGGAAGGAAGGAAGGAAGAAAAAAAAGAAACCCACCCACCTAGCCAAGTATTAATTCAGCAGCTATGTAATCTCATAAAATTCAGGAATCAAAATTTGGCGTTGAGCTTTGTAGATAATCATATTGGAAAAATCAAGAAAGTCCCAAGTAAGTTCACTGTCTTCCCAGACTTCTCATTTCAATTTATTTGTCTGCCTCCCTCATCAATCCCCCACACAGAGTTTTTTTCGGTGTTGTACTTCCTGTATTGTCAGAAAGCAAGCTACATTTAAAAGGTTAAATCAAATAAACCCAGCTACAAAAGGGCTTATAAAATAATCATAGTCGTGAGCAGCAAGGAAAGAGGACAGCCACTAAAACCATAAAGGGAATAGTTCGTGGATGGTCGTGCTTTAAATGAAGTTCACAGAATCCTCGTAACATTAGATGCTTTTAAAATCCAGAGGACAAAGTACAGGCATGTTTGTGCATTTCTCCTTCATTGGACAAATTTTTTTTTTTTTGTTTTGTTTTGTTTATTTTGAGTTAGGGCTGAACTGAATAGTGGGTGGCTTTCACATAGCCATCGGTGAGTACACTTTTAAGCTTGTGCACTATTTAGGGGAAAGGACAATTCTATCTCTTTCCAAACAAAGTGACACCATATTCCAACTCAATTCGCTGAGTCCAAGAATCAGCATCCATTTGTAACATCCTAGGAGCAGCTTACTAGTACCTTAAGAAGCCGGTAATCACAGACAGCCCTGCCCTTGGTGAGAATGACAGCATTGGATGGTGGCTGGGCACACCACATTTAAAAGCAAATGTTTGGCAGCTTCACAGACCTCAAGTTTGGCCAGGAAAGTATAATCAACAAAGGAGCATTATTTTAAATTGTATTTAAAAATATAAGTCCCTGCAGACTTGAGAGCTGTGAGCCCCAAGAGGCCCTTGCGCTGTGTGCCCCTTTGCACCAGCGGGGGATGCAGTTTACACAAGCAGGCTTTGTTTTAATTAGTGCAGGGAGCAGCCTGCCCCCCTCCTCCTTGTAGTGCTTCCAGTTTACAATTGTCCGTAACCCCCTCAGCCAAAAATTGTTACTAAGAAAAATTCCACAGAAACCAGAAGAAAAGGGCCGGGAAGAGACTGCTTTTAAAAGAGCTTTTCCAAACTGTCTCTCTGCGCGGAGCTGTCTGCAGGAGTGAAATGCTGAGCTATTATTGCTTGAATGCGTTTAGGCTCCAGGGATGTCCCCCAAGGTTAACAAGATAGTTCAGTTAAAAATAACAGTAAATTCTTCTCCCTATCCCTTACCCCAAAGGGGAAAAAATAACACATTCACATTTAAATAACATTACGGATGTGGCTTAAAGTGACAAAAGCCAGAAGATTCAAAATTAAGAGAGGTTAGAGCCTTATCTCCAAGCCAGTTTTTGAGAGCAAATAAAATACAGACTCAAATGAGTTGGCTGGGGGTGAAATGCCGGTTTTAACTCCACATTACAGAGCCTTGTGCTTTCTGAGGCAGGGTCTTCTGGGCACTGAAGCAGTGGATAGGAGGAAAAGTATTTACAGGAAAACATGAGTTAAGGTGGGGATGGGAAGCGCATTGTTGGAAATCATAGCCTCTGACAAACGATTATTTGGATTTAGCCAAGAAAAGCATTTGGTTCTCCTGCATTTAGCAAAAGCTTTGTCATCTGATTTGTTGTGCTTGGGATTTTCTGTGTCTCATTTTTTTTTCCTTTTATTTTCAACATTGCACATTGCCACTAATTCAAATCCTCATTTTCACTGAAATTGTGCTGAACTATGATTCCTTTTCTCTTTAATTAAAAGATATATTGGGATGGAAACCAGATTTTGTAAAGCATTGAGAGCCCTGGTTTAATGGGTAATTAGATTTTTTTTTTTTTTAATAAAGAGAGAGGGGCAGCGAGAGAGAGATGAGAGAATCAATTTTATTGAGTTTTTTGTGTGGCCTTCGTTGCTCCAAGATTTTATTATGTGCTTGGTGCTGGATTTCGAACCTGTGTCCCTGTGCATGCCAGGAAAGCACTGCAACCTCTGAGCAACCGCTCCAGCCTGGGTAACTAGATTTTAACAGGTGTGAAGGTGTCAGCAGAGGCAGGACCAATGGCTGGGTGTAGCTTAATACCACTCACTTCCAGAAGGAAAGAGGCTGGCTTTGTGCCCATATCCATGGTTTCCTTCAAGATGAACAACTATTTGGATTCAGTTCTTCTCAAATGAGGATGTTAAGCTGAAGTATTTTTAAATGAAAACTTGCAAAATGTTTACAATGTCGATCTATTTCTTTAGATTTGTACAGATTTTAAACATCAAATATCAAATTAAAAGTTTTCGAGAAGAAATGTGTGCTAGTGCCATAACATTTTCTTATGTGACATCAATTAAGCTTCATTTGTTCACTTTGAAAACTAGTATAAAGTTTAGGCAATTATCAGTATAATTTTTATCTCTATATTAATTTTATAAATTAATATTCTTTGTTTTCCTCATTCTAGCTTCAGTTTGTTATAAACACCTCAAATTGACCTTTTAGAGTCTCCAATCTTAGGCTGAAATTAGTACTTGCATATTCCCAAAGCTAATTTAATATCCATGGAGCTCAAGGGAAAAAGGGGTCATTTCCTACATATTTCTTTTTGAAAGTTTTAAGAAGTCTTCCCATTCTTCTCAGTGGATGAACCAGCATCTTGGTTCCTGCAGCCACAGCTGGTAAGATGTGACTACCAGAGTTTTCCAAAGCTGGATTTAATGTCTACAGGAGGCAAGCTGTGCCACCATGACTCCCTAGTAAAGAGACAGAGCTCTGCACCAGACCCTCTGGGTTCCTTGGTGACAGACAACTTAGACATTTTGTGTATCTCAGTCTGTCTCATGTAAAGAGGATTGCATTGACCATCAATAGCAATAACTGAACCTGAAATCATTTTCTTCTGTCTACACTGGATTTCACAGAGCCTTCTATAGCATGCTGCTATCCAGTCTCTTCAAAGCTCATTTTAAATGGTGGTCAGATGGCTGAAATTAAAGACTGAATCTGTGTCTAGAAGAGACAAAACAACATCTCACATAAGAACTAGACTTCCCATACCTGGCTTAATGGATGCCATTCCTTAAAGAATTTAGGTAGGGTAGAAGAATTAAAAGATGAATAGAAAAGAGACAAAAGGAAGAAAAAATACAATACGGTTTTAATTTAAAAGCTTTATGCCTTATACTAAAGCTCTGCATACCTTTCTCCCAGGCCTGTCACTCTGAAATTTCTGGGAAATCTGTAAATCTAAGAGTTACTGTAAATTCATCCACTTATGGAAATTATGTTGTGCACTGTTAAATAGCTCATGTAATAAATAGATTAAGAGAGACACAATATTTTAAGAAGCCTATAATTTAGTGTACTTTCCAACATTGACTACTGATCAGAGAATGGAGACCCCATCAATTTAAGGATCCCAAGAACAACCAGACCACCATAAGCCATCCAGGATTATCAGACAGATTTCATCCCTACATAGCTTCCCAGGCCCACCCATCTCTAGGTTTCCTGTAAAAGAAGAGCCTGAGAACTACCGAAGCGTCCCTCGCTCCTGAGATGACCTGCGTTCTCCCTTCAATGTGTAGTCCTTGCTTTCCTAAATAAATCTCTGTGCTGTGACTGACTTGCCCTTAAATTCATTTCTGTGACATTCATTCAAGAGCCCCACTTGTCTGGAGTTGAGATCTCTCTCTCCACAAACTCCTCCAACATTTTTTGGGGACAGGAGCAATCAGCTTTGTTGATGTGAAACACTCTGTGACCCTACCTTCTGATGAAATGATCCCATTCCTAATTTCTGGTTATTAAATGTGTGGCTTAGGAGCAAGGAAGGAGGTGGGCTTCGATATCTGGGACTGCCTCTGGGACTGTGTGACCTAGATAGGGCTAGATAATAATTCCTTTCATAAAGTTTCATATATGGCATCTATATAATGGATATGATAAAATCAACCTTATAAGGTAAAATTACATGAAACGGTGAAAAGTTGTTTATCAGGGTGACTGAAAAGCACTCAGTAATGCCAGCTATGATTATTATTGATATATCATTATTATTTATTATTATTATTATTATTATTATTTTGCATATCCCCCCTCCCTATAATTTTAAGCAGTATTCAAGCTTTTTAATTCCCTAAGAAATTTTGGACAGTAAAGGCAGAAGTAGCCAGAAGACAGAGGTTATTCCTGTTTGTGGGAAGTCTGACTCCACCCAAAGGATCATTCAGGTTTCCTGGTGAGGATGGCAGCAGAAAGATTCCTGTTTGGAAGCTGCAAGTTGCCAAAGGAGGGTCTAAAAAGTTCTGATAATTATCCTACCTATACATGTCTCTGGCCTGGCAAAGAGGAAGAGTTATATATGTAAGGCAAAAGAATATTTTTCCTCCATCCCATGAAAGTTTAATAATATAAGTTTACAAAGCAAAATAACAGTAGACAGATTCAGAGGAGAAGAAACACAAACATTTTATGTACAAGCACATGAGAATTACAGAAAGTGTAAAAAAAAATATATATATATATATAAACTTCATGATGGTAGAGGCTTAGGTAGCATTCTGAGCTACAAGAAGTAGCAGCTTGGTGTTACTATGGGAGTTGGTGACAAGAAGGAAGAGAGGTTGGGGACCCCAGTGGAAGGTGGTTCTCAGAACAGGTGGTCCTAGCTTGAATGAAGTTTCTCTGGGAGAGGTTTCAGACCTTTTGTTTCCATTTCCTATGAGTTATCCTGCTTAATGAGGTATCAAGGAGGACATCCAAGACAATTCCATTCTTTCTGAGGCAATATCCCTTAGTTAAATAAGAGAACTTCAGAGGAAGTTCCTCACTGCAGGAGGGAAAGAGGATGAGAGAACCGGGATGGGAGGGCGAGGAAGAAGGGGTCACAGAAATCTTGAGGCTGCTTTTTAAGTTCAAAGTACTCAGCATGTCATATGCCATACTTTGGGGTATTTTTTCTGATTCACAGCATACATCTCAAATGGGGAGAGGGTAGATTCTGGATTCTGGATATGGCTACGTTCACACTTATATTGGTCTTTTTTTTTGTCTCCATTTATGATAGACTAATAAATCTTGATTTTAAAACCTAAATATTGTTCACATACTAATTCTAAGGACAAAGAGCAAAAAGGGATTGTGGAAAGCAGAGTTTGAATTCCATCTTTGGAATATGACTTTGGGCTCCCATAGGTGGACACAGAGTCAGGTTGACTGAACATATGTCCTCCAGGAACTGGTGGCTGGCCATTCCCCAAGACACTTTGCCTCTGATAGCCAGCTCTGTTTTTCCTTTTCAGAAAAAAATGATTCAAGGAATCTTGAATGAAGACTTAGCATAGCTGCACCACCTTGAGTACATCACTTAACCAACTTTGCTTTTTGTTTGAAAATGGAGCAAAGCACAGTTTTCTGAGGAAACAGAGGTCGAAATAGAAGATCATTTTAGGTCTTTTTCAGTGACAAAATCATCACAAAAATGAAATGGGATGTATGCCTTTGTTGCTGTAGTTAAGATGTGGATAGGAATGTATATTTCAATTCACTAATTCTATCAACAGCTCTACCTCTACTTTAGGCACATAGAGAAAGTGAAACTATAACTTCATATAGAGTATCTTTCCTCTAAAATACAGTGCAATCAAATTCTCTAAAATAAACAGAATCCCTCTGACTCTATGGAGTGCACAGGCAGCCATGATTTGATCTGCTGAGAATTGGATTTCTTACAGAATAATAGGGTAAACATGGAGTTAGGTCTTGATTGCACTTTTCACTCTAACTTGAAAGGTTTTATCTTAATTCTGAAAACATTTTCTGCAATAATTCTATTTCTAAAACACTCATTTGTGAATTTGTCATTCTCAAATTTCCTTAGCTCTGTGCTTCCTAAACAGAGCTCCCTGAAACTCTTGTTCTGAAGAAAGTTAAAGGTATGTATGTGGAGAAAAACAAACAAAAAGGCTTTCTTTTGTCAAGTTTGAAATATGTTGACTGTCTTAGTCCATCCAGGCTGTTACATGAAATCACCTAGGACTGCATGATTTATTAATAGTGGAACTTTATTGCTCATAATTCTAGAAGCTGAATTTCAAGATCAAGGCGCTAACAGATTCAGTGTCTGGTGAGAAACTATTCTTTATAGATGGTATCCTCTCTGCATCCTTGCAAGGTCAAAAGATGAATAAACTGCCTTATCTGTCATTTATTTCTTGTTCTAGTTCCCTTTCTTGTACTTGTTCCTGTTCTTGGTCTCCTCCTTTTCCTCCTCCTCTACTTCTTCTTCCTCTTCCTCTCCGTCCTTCCTTCTTATGGTACTGGGGATTCAACCCAGGGCCTGGCATATACCAGGCGAGGATTCTACCACTGAGCCCAGCCCCTTCAAGTGTCTTTTATAAGGGTCCTAATCCCATTCCTAATTACTAATCAATTCCCAAAGGCCCCACCTCCTAATAGTATTGCATTGGAGATTAGGTTTAAGCATGAATTTTGGAGTGCAGGACACACCTTCAGATCACAACATATTAATAAACAAGCTCAGTTTTCCGTATTATAGTACATCTTAGAAACTGTAACGTTTTGATATGCAGCGGATTTTGTGAAAGCGGTCTACTATGTAAATATTTGCCAAACTTATTTTATCATGGAATTACTTGTTTCAAAGAACACCTCCTAAAAACACACTGACAATGTGAGGAACTCTGGTTTGGACCTAAGCACTTTTAAATTCAAATTCTGAGCTGAATGACTTGTGCCTCTACATTAAGTCATAGATCGTTGTGTTAATCACATGTTGATTAGATGTAAAAAGCAGCATGTCTAGAGAGATGCAGATGAGTAACAGGCTGAACAGTGCACAGACACTTGGATGACCACTTATGGAGGTTAGCTATTCATGGAGGAAGCCACAGATATTTTAGAAGCGATGTAGAGATGGAAACTGGGATCATATCTGACAAATTTTAAGAACAATCCCTGGACCCAGACATCAACTAGACAGATGTACCTTGATGATATCTCCTATAGATGATTCAAAATCTTAAGAGAAATACCCAAATTTCCCCTATCAAAGAGAAAGTTTCCAAGAAAACCATATCATGATATCTCCCTCCCCAATATATAGAAATAATATTTTTGTCTATCCACTACTCAGCTGTTTGATGTTAAATATACTTTTAGCTTTTCCCCTATATATGTATATGTATACCCATATATGAAACTAATCATATGCGTGTATTATATTTACACACATATACATATATTTTGTATTTTGAATGTATAATTTTTCAACTGATTTTCCACTTTAAATTAATTAGAATATCTCCTTCTTATTAAACATCTATGATATCGTATTTCACAATGTTTGCAAAATATTCTCTCTTCTTGCTAGATAGTAACTTTTGTTGTTGAATAGTTAGTTTATGAATTCTATTATAAATAGAGCTATCATGAACAGCTGAGCATAAATCTTTGTCTTCATTTGTTATTTCCTTGGTATGGATTCCTAAAAGTGGAATTATTGCATCTAATGTCATAGATTTTTTTCAAAGCTCTTTATACATTAAAGCCTAATAGCTTGCCAGAATATTTATATCAATCTACCCTCCTGGGGCTTATGAAAGTGGACAATGACTGATAGTTTTAGTATAAAATATACAAATATACAAATAAAATATACAAAGAATTTCTTTATCCTGAATTCTATAAAGATAAAGAAAGGATTTGTCAATATTATATACATACTCTGTACTAAAATTCTATAGATTCTATCATATATATGTATATATGATATCAATATCTAATTCTGCCACATAAAGAAGCAGTTGCTAACCTGGAAGGAATGCAGTTGAGTAACTAGTCTTAATTCTCACATTCCTTGTCCTGTCTTTATGACACTTGTTTCACTACAATCTAAACCAGGGTTTCTGCTTTGTTCTCTAACATGTATTTTCCTTAAAATATAGACTTTATTATAATTACTTTAAGAAGAAAGAGTCAATTTTATTTTTTTCATCTGATTTTTGTTTTTCCTCCATTTAGTTGTGTATGTGGTGCTGGGGATGGAACCCAGGTCCTTGCAAGTGCCAGGCATGCACTCTACCACTGTGCCACCTCTGTCTCATTTGAGTACTCGGCACGCTCTCCTTTGCTCACTTTCTAGAACACACTTTTGCCTATGTTGTTTTGCCCTCCAGAAATTCTTTCTTTTTATATTTAATCTGTGACTCTCTTACTTCATCTAGATCTCTGTTTAAATATCAGCTCTATCTGAGTATATGTCCTCCTTTACTCTTTTCTTTACAATGCTTGATCTTTTCTTAGCAATTACTATTACTTAATTTCACATTGCATATTTATTTTGTATATTGTTCTCCTCTCACCCCAACAAGAATTAAAGTTTCAAGAGGGCAGGAAATACGTCTGCTTGATGTCCTACCACATCCCTAAACATTCCTATGTGTCAGGTATTTGGCATGAAGTAGCAGCTCAATTAAGATTTATGAATGAATGAACAATGTGATTTTCCCCACCTCTAACTTCCTTTGAGGGGGGAAAAACCTGTTTACCGTCAAACTTGGTAATGCAAACACCTGCGTGATTGTGCAATTGCACTTTTTTCTAAATCCAATGCTCCACTTTACCTTCTTCCTGCACTGTACATTTTTTTCCTGTGGGATCAGAGGTTTTAGTCACAGCCAATGCTGAAAAGAAGAGCACTTAAACACCATTTAATGAGAGGAGTCATTTCCTGCCTAACATCTAATCTGTAAATTGATCTCCCATGGAGCAGAAATATGGATTCTACAATGCTTTCTGTTCAACACTTTTTATATCTGCCTGGGCTCAGGGGTCCTATTATTTACTTCTGCTGTATCTGATATCATGAGGCTGGACAAGAAGCTTGCTCCAGAGTGGGTCTGTGGTGATGGCTACGCTGCGGGGGGTGGGGGAGTGGGGGGGAGACATGGGGATCTGCTTAGTACAACTAATGGTGAGCACGGAAAGAAAAGCTGACCCTCTCTTCTCTGAAACCACTCTTAAAAAAATAAAAGAATAGCTCCCACTTGAATATTCCACCACTCAGAGTAAATATTCCTAAGCCCTGTACCTGAGAGGTAGCAATTTGATTGGCTCATGTTGGAAATGGTTTATTCATTCCATCTAGTCATTTCTTTTGTTGTTATTTGTTTGTTATTAATTGAGCCAAGACATAAATTTTGGGAGATTTTGCATAAACATCTAAATTTTAATGTTCTGCTTTTAAAACTAAGGAGATCAGGTAACTCTGGATAAGCTTTCAATCAGCAATAATCGTCAGAGGTGGGGGCACCACCTTCTTTGGTATACACACATGTCACCTGGCGTGCTGGGTTCCCTTGGTGCCCTCCTATGGGGTGCATCCTGAGGCAGGCTACCCATTTCTGCTAATCATCAGGCTTACCCTAATATTCACTCTCTTAGTACAGAAACACTTCTCTGATCATATTCTCTTTGCTATTCATATTAGGGACCTGGGTGCTATAAGTATGAGAATGACAAATAATGTGACTTCAAATTTTCTCAAATCTGGGTTCTCACTTCTGAAAGAGGTTTGTAGCAACTCTTTGTCCTGTACATACCCAGAAATTAGTAGAGTGTTCCTGAGGTTGTCTAACCAATATATCGGAATAGTTGTCATGGACTGAATCACGTCCCACTCCTGCCACATACCCAACAAATCTATATATTGAAGTGCTAACACCCAATGTGACCATGACTGTATTTCAAGACAGGGCCTCTGAAATTATTTAGAATGGGATCCTCACGGTGGCATTAGTTCCTTTATAAAATGGACAGCGTGAGCTCACTTCCTTTCTCTCTCTCTCCATCATAGGAGAAGATGGCAAGAAGGAGGTCAAGAAGAAAGTGCTCACCAAGAAATGCAGTAGTTGGCACTTTAACCTCCAGAACTGTAAGAAATTAAATTTCTGTTATTAAAGTCCTTCAGTCTATGGGTATTTGTTAGGCTAGCCCAAACTGTCTGATACGTGAGTGTAGTCAAAGATATTTTCTTCTTAAGCTGTGTATGAGACAAGAAAGCAAAAGTTGGCTGAAAAAGCCAAGTTATTTGCAAGCATGTGGCTCTTAAGCCAGTACTCTCCTATCCATTATTTTGTTTAGTTGATTCTCAGCCCTAAGAGCACCTTACATATCTCAACTCACCTGGCAAGGTAATCTTCAGTGGTCAAGAGCACAGGCCCTGCCTCCAGAATTACTGGGATGTGGTCTGCTGTGTGCTGTCGGCTTTATCTTTGTGCTTTGGGTCTCAATTTGTCACATCTTAATGAAAGTGATTTCACTACTTATCTTTGATCCAAAATAAAACAGCTTTATACTAGAGAGCTTGTTTCAGTTCTGAAAATAATTTTGTTGGCTTAAAGCATTTTTGTGTGTGATTTGTTTTCTCTAATTTTCTAAGGCTTAAGCACATTCTGAAATTTAGCCTGACAATCTTAAAGGTTTATACACTTCTAAAGTCTTCCTGCTTAGAGACCTCTGGGTTACCGTTTGCACACATTCTTCTCTACATTTTGTCTATGTTGAGATTAAGTGTAAAAATAAGAGTATTTAATTTTTAATATCTTTCCATTGTTGTCTGCAAGATTGTTTTCTGAGATTTTTTTAAGGCCAAGAATTAGCTCTTTTTATGTTTACTTGTATTACTTTTGACATTTTTACTTCTATTCTCCCAATATCCAGGGTCCTCCATTTAAATATGCTTAGCATTTCTGTCCCCTAAGTTTCCACTTAGTAAAGATTACATGGAAACATTATGCCAATCTGCTAAAAAGAGGATCTAAACATTAATTTAGGATCATTGTACTTTCTCTACCTTTTGGGACTAAAAATCTTAACTTAAGGAAGTCAGAAACTGGCTGGACACTTTGCTTTTAGCCAAATTAGATTTCCAGTAAATACTTCAAATCTTTCCTAGATACTCCGATTTTAGTGAAATGCTATTACATACTCAACGGCCGATCAATATAGGCTTTAATAATAGTTAAGAGAGAGGGTAATTACAGTCTGAAATTGTAAGTCAAAGTTTCTGTTTAAAGAAGAGACTCAGCATGAAGGAAAATGGAATGTCTACTTTTTTTATTCTCATTTATTCTAAGCTCTTGCAAAGAATGGCAATCCCACTACGGATGTCACAGTTGGTTTTATGAATCTCTGAGATGACAATTGCCCCAATGCCTTGGCAATGTCTTGAATTTTTTCCTGTCCCTGCCTACCACACACTCTTTCCTATGAGGACTAGACCAAGCATGAGAGCATCTGGGGAGGTAATTAAGTGACAGTGACACCTGCACCAGAGCAGAAGCACAGCAAAAGGGCATTGCACAGAAAGTCAGTGGCTCAGAGATCTTATATTTTGGACAGATGGCTTAGCCTTGGAAATGTGGGTGGTGCTTGAAAGTGAACTTTGCAAGCTGTGTTCCTGTCTACTTTTCCAAGTAACGATGCTCATCTGAGGCAAAGAAAGTGTCCTCAGCTGAAAGAAGGAGTCCTACAAACAAAATTCCATCCTGGAACATCACATTCATGAATTTTAAAATCAAAGACATGTGAAGAAACAGCAGGATAGCTGCAGCACATGTCTGACTATACATTTGTTATCTTCTTATTGTTCTATATTTTCTCACCATATTCAATCCTTTCTAATTCTTCACTAAGTTTCCAACCATGACACTGGTCCTTGTTGCAGGGCCCCAAATGCCTACTACTGGTCCACGAGATGCGCATCTGCCTGCAGATAACCTCGTCCATGCTCTTCTCTAGGGTAACTATGTTTTTGCTGATTAGGGTCGGCTTTGGAATGGCTAGTACCCAAGTACTTCACGTTGTGTATCTGTCTCAGCTAATACGCACAACCTAGTAAACAAAACAAATATCTCTCCCAAGAGAATGGTGTGGCACGTGTGTTAATTATTCATTGTTCTTAGTTTCAACACACGGAACAAATTTCCTAAAATACTTCAAATATATTTTTGATGCTGAATACAAAGAAATATAAAATTTTATTGCTCATCAGTATTGTTCTATTAGATTTCAAAGGAAGCATATCTTTTCTTTAAGCCCATGTATGTGAGATGCTATACGTGTATCCACTAGGTAAAAATGTTAAAAGTGTTTGTTACTTCGACTGAATTGCTACTCAAAGTTTAAACTAATCTCTTACTTCACATTCACTTTTTTTGTTTTTAAAGAGAGAAGGACAGTGAGTGAGACAGAGAGAATCAATTTTTATTGAGTTTTTCACATGGTTTTCGTTGCTCTGATACTTCGTTATGTACATGGGTGCTGGGGTTTGAACCTGTGTACTCGCATGTGCCAGGCAAGCACCGTAACTTCTGAACCACCACTCCAACCCTTAAATTCACTTTTTACAAGCATATTTTACTTTTATGATGAACCAATGGAAGTTAGAATATTTATAAATTTTAATTTGCTATACTTTATACTATGGTTTTCTACAATCTGTGAGTTTTTTAAAGTTTAATTAGAAAAATTTGTATTTGAAGATCATTTTGATTATATGCACTAATTAAAATGTGATTACTATGATTAATCACATTTTAGATAGTTTTTATTAGGTATCAAGAAAGACATCTTTAGAGCAGAGATTTCAGAGTTTGTACGTTTAACACCAATCAGACGAAATTTAATTTTGGGTCAGTGGGTCATTTGTTATTCCATAATGTAAAGTTTCAGTCAAAATCATTTCTCAAAATACCTTAAAATAAACTTAACACAACATTTTGAAAGTTAGGAATCTTATTTTACTTTGTGGACACTTAGAAATTATAGCTGAGTAAGTACATGAATACAAACAGACTTTTCCCTCCCAACTAGAGGTGTTACTGTCCACCTGGTGCACTTTCTTCCCAGGTAATCATGCCAGGCCTGTGGAAATTACCCCTGAAGTCCTAATTAACCACCATCCTCTTCTCTTCCTGTTGTTAACTGCTGCCTTGAGTCTTGGTCTGAGGTGGCTTTCAAATCCATGCCCTCTTCCCCATCTTCCTAACTCTTCTTGTGACTTTGATAATTAATATTCTAACATCATGTGATCTGAAAGGGGTGGTGGAAGTGCAATATCATTGTCATCTCCACCACTGACGTTTCACCAGGCCCTGCAATCAAGCAAAGTGAACTTGAGCAGGAAACATTAAATGTGCCCTGACAGCTCTGTGGTGGGTACCACTCCTTCTCCCCCTCTGTGCTTCTCCAGCACCTATAGGGTCTCTGGCTGAGGGTGCCTGGCACCAGATACTGAGTCACATGGTGAGTGTGAATGTTGCGCTGTAAGGATAACTCCTGCAGCACTGAACTGAACTATTTGCATTGACTATTTTAAAATTTGCCTCAATGAAACAACAAAACCAGGAGACAATGTGAAATGAATCAATGGGGAACAGAACACACATGTCCACAAATTTATAATGATTTTCCTGAAAAAATTTTTTTTCCTTAAGAGCTATTCAGACACAGGCTATACCATTCTGGAGGGTCATATATAATTTCCCAGGAATGTACAAAGTCAGTATGTAATCCTGTTGTTGAGGCTGCGACCTAAGATGCACACAGCTCTTTAAGGCATAGTCCTACAGAATCCCTCCCTCCCTCCTGTTCTCTCTCCTCTTTCCTGATGGCTCAGTTTTCCCCTATGGGCCTCCCATCAGCCCTCCGTCCCTCTCTAAGGCCTGTAAGCAATACATTTCTTTCTTTCCATACACTTTAATTTTACTTCCTCATGGTTCCCTAGATACACACATACATGAATCCAACTTTCTTTCTGACCAGGGTTCTCTCTTAGAAAGTGGCTGACTTGGTAGGAGTAAACTGGAAACAGACGAGGTAAGAGTCACAAGGGCATCTGTCAATGTCAACAATATTTCTACAGGAGGGACACCTGGTCACAGGTGTAATACTTAGGCATTAGACCTTCTGACAGGACAAAGGAGTTTCCCATGAAAGGCACACAAGAAACAGCTGTAAGCAAATCACTTGAATTTCTGCATAGAGCAGGGCTAAAACTTAAAACCACTCTCAAAATAGAGAATTTTCTGGGTTTGGTGGTATGCTCCTGAAATCCCAACACCTTGGCGGCTGTGGGAGGAAGTTTGCAAGGTGGAGGCCATCCTGGAAAACTTAACAAGACCCTGTCTCAAAACAAAATTTAAAAGAGAGAGAGAGAGAGAGAGACAGACAGACAGAAAGAAAGGAAGGAAGGAAGGAAGGAAGAAAGCCTGAGGATATAGCTCAGTGATAGAGCACTTACCTAGCATGCGTAAGGCTTTGCATTCAGTCCCCAACACCATTATAATAAGATAATTCAAGGCCAAATTAGATAGAATCTATAAGGTAGGATTCAAAATAATATGCATCAAAACTATTACAGATTTTTATTCTTAATTAGAAAATGCAGTAATGCCTTGCATTTGAAAAGCTAAAGAAATATCTTATTCTGAGAAATCCTATGTGTTCAATAAGAAAAATTAAAGGAAATTGCACCAGCATATGTTCTCCTTGAAATGACTTCTTCTAGGGGATGTTTAAAAATGCCTTAAATTATAGGGTTGAGATAGGCCAGAACAGGAATATTTTTAAAAGAAATTATTGTTATTTTCAGTTACTGGCTAGTGTTTACATTGTTTCCAACTACTTTTTAATAAATGGCCCATTTTGGACCCTAAGCATTTCTATGTAATGTTACTGGCAGAATTAAACAGGCAAACCATAGAAGGAGGTATTTCAGCAATTTGAACTCTTTTACTGGGACAATGAAGTGAGGGTTTCTGTCAAAAATATTTTGTGGACTATTTTTTTTCCCAGAAATCCCCTCTTGCTTGGAGAAAGATTTAAACTGCTAGAAATTTTGATTTTTCAACAAATACGTAATCATTTATTATAGTTTTTGCTGGAGGGAAAAAATAACATGGACTATTCCTTAGTCTCCAAAGTTGGTCAGTTTTGGCTTAAAGCCTGCCAAAGTCAAAGCTAGTCCTCTGATAAGAAGGAAGTTGGAAATTATGAATGTGGACTCTGAGAGTCTGGGGTTGGGCATCACAATGTTATTTTCAATTATACTTTCAGGAAGGTAAGCCCATGAAAAGAAAAAAGAGGTGGAAACTTCTAAACCATGTGGTGTCATCAAACACTGGAAGTTTCTACCTTCTCCCTCTGTCTTCAGGGTTGCCCAAGATTCCAAAACTAGGACAGGAACTTGACGGTCACTCTGGTGATCTGGCATGTTCTTTGTAAATAATTACATCATAAAATTTAGAGCCTCACATTTAGCTATGATGTTGACACTCCTCTATGATACTTGCAAAAGTTCCTTCACATTGGATCAAGACAAATAATAAAAAAAAACTTGAAAAATATTTGAAGATGAGAGACACGATAATAACAAATTAAATGCTTCCCAATACCTACATCAAATAGGCTTTTAATTCACAATATTAAAATATCTGGGCAGCTAAGGATACCACATTTCCATGGAGAAGACATTCATCTACTTGGGAGGCAACTTGAGGTAGTGGAAAGAGCCCAAATTAGAAGCTCATAGACCTGGATTCACATCCTAGCTCCATAAACTTAGGCCAGCTGCTTTCTCTCAGTTACCATTTCTCATTTTAAAAACATCTACCTTGCAGTGTCTTTTGAGGACTAGAGAGGATGATAGAAAATACTTGCAGAAACCTACTGCTCTGTAGGTAGGTAATCAAGAATGACACCAACATCCATGTTCACTCTTCATTAAAACTAATGGAATGGTTTTACCTGATTGATTGAATTGATTTCATTAAGCAATGGTAGAAGCACTTTGATAATTATAAATAACATGACTTAATGAAAGTATCTCACCTGGTAATTAACACATAATAGTCTTTTAATTAGTATCTCCTTATAGATATCTATGCTTCCTTGACTTGCTGCCCACTCCCCAGCTTTCTTCTCTGGTCTCGATATATAATCTTTAAACATAAGGATCTAATGACTGGACTAGGTGACAAGTTTTATGAGGGCAGGGATTATGTTGGTGGTGTTCACACTTGGCATGATGCATTTAATGAGTACTTTTCATTGAACAAATAAGTGAAGGAAAGAAACGAAAGCTCAAGAAGTTCATATTATCACCATGCAGTATAGTAGCCTAAAACTGTGATTCATTAATCTATATATTTATAGACAGCTAGAGAGAGAGAGAGAGAGAGAGAGAGAGAGAGAGTGAGAGTAGCAGAACTACCTGGGAAATAAAAAAAATTTTTTTTCAAGTTTTAAAAAATTTTTAAATTGACATATAAATTGTATATGTATTAGATATAAGATATTATTACTACATGATGTTTTCAAAATATATGCATTGGGGAATGGTTAAATCTAGGTAATTAACAAGTATAATACCTCACAAAATTATCACTTCTGTGGTGAGAACACTTAGTACCCACTCTCTTAACATTTTTCAAGAATGTAATATATCATCATTAACTATAATCATCATGCTGAAAAAAATTATGAGACAATTGGGAAAAGAATTTTATTCAAAAAGTTAAATATACACAAAATAAAGGGAAATATATAATAACTTCTAAGTGCCCACAAACTAGCTTCTTCCTATCTGTTTATACTTTCTATACATATCTTAAAACATGAAATATAAAACCTCTTTCGGGAATGCATCCTCAACTAAATTTGTTTAGGAATAAGTCCCATTTTTAAATTATAAGACACATAAGAACCCAATGAATTTGGACACAGGTTGACAAATGTAAAGAAATCAGGTTCAGATGTCAAGAACTTCATTGAATACAAGTCACTTTTAAAGATTATTATAAACTACATTAAAATTATCAAAGACACGAATTAAGAAATTGAGGAAAATAATTTGCAATAGTCTGCCATTCTAAGATAAAGCCAAGGATGGTAAGAAATTCCTTTGAAGGAAAAAGGCTTATGAATGGCATAATGACAGCGACAGTTTTCAAGAACGAATGGAAAGCAGAAAATCTCACATTTAACAGGTCAATAGGTTATGCAAAATAAGTAAAATAAATTCACATTCATACCCATTTTTTAAAAATTTTTGAACATAAATGATAAAATTCTAAGTGCAATGAGAGTAAAAAGAAAAATTTTAAAAGAATGTAAATTGCAGATTTCTCAACTACAATAATAGAAGCCAGATAACAATGGAATCGTTGTTTGTGTGTGTGTGTGTGAGCTGGTGATGGAACCTAGGGCCTTGTACATGCAAGGCAAGTGCTTTACAACTGAGCTGCACCCCCAGCCTCAATAGAAGTATTTTTTTATTGGACGGAGAGAAAATAAAGATCAACATAGAGAGCCTTAAACAATCAACCATCATTTAAGAGAGAGGGTGAAATAAAGATATTTTCATGTGAAGACTGGAATGGATACCCTCAAACTCTTGCCAAAAGGACTACAATACCTGTAATTCAGAAAGAAGGAATTTAAACCCGGAAAGGTATGTGACCCCAGAAACTGCTAACAGAAAGTCAAATACTGATAAACATGAATAAACCTAAATAAGCAGTGCCTATATTAAATAATCATGGCTAATTTGGTAAAATAAAATCAATAATAAACATGGTGTCCAGAAGGAGATAATTAGTATTGAAGTGTTTAAGTGGCTGTTGTGCTGAATGGGAGTGGTGCTAAGTGTCTCATGCTGGCCACATCTGACGAAGTCTCCACTATTCCCTACCTGTCTTCTTCCCTGGAAGCTGACCTGAATGAATTGTAGCATCATGACCCTGAGCCCTCTGGCTTCTCACTGGGAGTCCGGGCAGATTAGAGGGAGGGAAGTGTACTTATTCCTCTCTCTTTCTTCATAGGATTCATCTAGGATTGATTGAACACCTCAATATATGGTCACTGCTAGAATCAAGGAAATAAAGAGAGATTTGATTCTTCCAGGCCTTTCCCGCTTTGCTTTGAGGCCAGAAATCATGTACATCCTCAGTTGATGGAATTGGGCTCCTGCATTCTCCCACGTGATTCCTTTAGTCCCCCTTCCTCTTTGCAAATAGCGTCTCCAGTCCCCATTATCTTCATTGGAGAATGTCATTACTTTCATTTTGAACTTTGCCCAAAACAAAAGGTGTTTTAAGTTTGTGCTTTTTAAAATTAAAAATGAAAAACTGCACCAGTCGCACAAGGAACAGAAAGCAAATTATCAACTTTCCAAAGAAAAGTAAGGACATAAAGGAGTTTAAAAAAATAAATTTTAACCCAATAGAATCCAGCAAAGGAAGGGAAAATCATTGTAAATTTAAAATGCAAAATAATTCTATAGGAAGGAATTCTGCATGAATCCCAGTGCGGGTCATGGTTTCCTAAGACTCATCCTTTCACAGATAAAAATAAAAAAGTTGGACAAAACGAAACAAAACTGAACACAAATCCAAAGCAAAAGGAAACTACACCACAACAAAACAAACCTCTGCTTCCTGAGGGCACTAGAGATCATTCAGCATCAACAGTGTGGGAAATATGGCTCTAGAAAGAAGGGAGTTTACTAGGTGGGCTGCACCATTATCTGGCCTTTTATTGGAGGACCCCTCCCAGTGCTCATGGGGTAGGGGAGGAAATTTATCTCCCTGGAAAGACCGTGGATTTGGGGCTGCTGGAGTGGTTTGAAATAAAGTAAGGAAAATGCTGCAGGGGGAGTACTGATGTGTCTGTGTTAATGCCCTCAGATTGTGGGCAGAATCTTGAGCTGTTGCAGGGCAAGACTGAAGAACTGAAGGGAAAGCACTAACCAGGGAGCTAAAAAGCTAAGAGGAAATTTCTTAAGTGGGAGAATTAGATTGCAGATTTCAAGTCCTGGTAAACTTCAGGAACATGGCAACCATTTCCAGCTTTTAACTGGTCCTGCAGAAGGGCTGTGCACTAGAATAGAAGTAAGAGCAAATTAGGATACTAATTAGTATCTATCCTAATTTTGCTCTTATAAATCCTCTACAGCAGGAGAGGGAGGGAAGATAGGGAGGAAACTAGAGAGATGATCGGCAATGTAGCATGCTCTTTACTCCCCCCCCCCCGAGAAATCAAATAATATTTATGCAATCATTTAATTCCGGAAAATTTACAATCAAATATATATATATATATATATATATATATATATATATATATATACACATTTATGTATAATATAGAAGAATCAAGAGACTGGCTTGTGACTGATGTGAGGGTAACTATGGTTTGGGGTCAAATGCATATCATATTGTTACTTTATATGCATTTATGATTGACAACAGTTCAACTCCTTAATAAATTTTTCTTTAAGAGAGAAGGAGAGTGAGAGAGAGAGACAGAATCAATTTTTATTGAATTTTTCCCATGGTTTTTGTTGCTCTGAAACTTAGTTGTGTACGTGAGGGCTGAGGTTTGAACCCATGTACTTATGCATGCCATGCAAGCACGGTAACCACCGAGTCACCGTACCAGCCCTCCCTTAACAAAAATTTAAAAAATTCTCTACAGCAAGGTTTGCAAACTCACAACAATAAAAATACAATTACTATGTCATCCTGCAATCTTACTGCTAGAAATTGGAGTCACCACATGAAGATGTCTGTACTCTACACTCATTACAGCATTATTCCCAATAGCCAAGGTAGGGAACCAATGTAAATCTCATCAGCACACGCATGGATAAGAAAATATGTTATATACATGCACCAGAAAACTATTTGTGGGAAAAAAAGAGAAGTAATTTCTGCCATTTGAGACAACATGGATAAAGCTGAAAGAACTTATGGCAAACAAAGCAATCAGACAAATACTGCATGATCTCCCTTATCATAGATTCTAAAATAATCAAGCTCGTTAGAAACAGAGAAGGAAGGTGGTTTCCTGGGTGTTAGTCAACTTTGCTTCGCTACGACAACTACCTGACATAAATGAATTAAATCAGGAAAGATTTATTTTGGCACATGGTTTCAGAGGTTTCAATCTGTGGTCCACTGAATTCAAGGCAGAAACGTAATGGCAGAGGAGAGCTGCTCAGTCCAAGGCGGCCTGGAAGCAGAGAATGGATGATGGGGACAGGGATAAGATATGGTTCCCAAGGCTATTCTGCCAAGGAACCACTGCCTTCAACCTGGTACCACCTCCCACAGCCTCCACTATCTTCCAGTAGTCCATTCAGTTAATCCTCTCATGAAGTCAGAACCCTCCTGATCCAATTCTCTTCCTAAAATCCCACCTCTGAATTCTACAGCATCATAGACCAAGCTTTCAACACATGAGCCTCTGGAGGACAATCCAGATCCAAACCACAAAGCAGGGGTAGAAGGTAGATGAAATGGGAGAAATTAATCAAAAGATGTACATTTTCAGTTACATGATGAATAAGATCTGGAAATCAAATAGGCAACTTGGTGCCTGTGGTTAACACTAATGCATTATATATTTGAAATTTTCTAAGAGAATGTATCTCTTAGAAAATCCTTATCCCCTGCAGGTAGTTATGTGAGATGATGTATGTATTACTTAGCTTGATTGTGATCATCACTTCATAAAAATACATATCTCAAAACAATATGTTAGATACTTGTCGTATTATGGTGTAAAATAAATATATATTTGGTCTCCACCCCTGCTTCCTGGCAGTAGTTCTTAGAACTTTTGGAACCTCTTACCTGAAAATTGTCTGTTTGTATGCTAATGAGATGACTGCTGTGGTTTGAGTAAGGTCTGTCCCCACCAAAACTCATGTTGAGGCTTGGTTCCCAGCATAAAAGTGTCAAGAGAGTTAATTAAATCTTAGAGGCCTCACCCTTCAAAGGATTAATGTAGCTCCTATAGGAACTGATTATTATTAAATAAGCTTGACACTTCTATCATTCTCTCACACGGGCTGCTCTTCAGCATGCATCCATTTCCCTTTTGCTTTTCTGCCGTAAGATCCTCACTAGAAGCCCACAAAGCTGCCCCATTCTGATCTCTCCCCATGCTTCAAAATCACAGGACAAAATAAACCTGTGTTATTTATAAATTACCATGACAGAAGAATTTGGTAATAATAACAGAAATTGGACTAAGAGGATGACTGATAACAGGGTTCCTTGACTTGGGGTTTAGTGGCTGGTTGACAGGGAGCAGCATCATGTGATTGGGATGTTCAGTGCTGCCCATTCCCACTCTCCAAGAAAGGGAAAGGGGCTGAAGGTTGAGTTCATCACCAGTGGCCAATAGCATAATCAACCATGAGTACATTCTGAATCTTCTATGAAAACCCAGAAGGACAGGGTGTCAGGAGTTTGAGGATTGTCAAGCTGCCTGGAAGATAGGATGCCTGGAGAGGGCATGAATGATCTGTGCCACTCTCCACCTACCTTGCCCTCTGTCTCTTCCATCTGGCTGTTCATCTGTACACATTATTATATCTGTTATTAATGAAGTGTAAATGTAAATGAAGTGTTTCCCTGAATTCCGTGGGCCATTCCAGCTGGTTAAGTGAACCAGATGAAGGAGTGACGGGAACTCTGATTTATAGCTGGTGGGTCAAAAGCACAGGTCATGACCAGGGGCTTGCGATTGCCATCTGAAGTGGGAGGCAGTCATGTGAAACGGAACCTTTCACCTGTGGGATCTGACACTCTCACCAGGTAGAGAGCATCAGAATTGAATTAGAGTAGGGGATGCCCAGCTGGTGTCTGCTGGAGAAATGCGTAGTGGGAGGGAAAATAAAAATAAATTAGAAAGACAATTTGGAACTTGTTTGATTTTTGAGACACACCCATTCCCCAGTGGCCACAATTAAAAAAGAGAACAGAGATTTCATTTATTTCAATATAAAGTATAAAATCATTACATTCACCTTTTAAACCACTGTTGGGTACGATAAGCTAGAGGAGGGTCAGTCTTCTTATTCCACGATTCCCCTTTCCCCTGGCACACATGGTTCTAAGCAGAGACTGTGTGGAGGCATTCCCATCACAGCATAGTTCATGAGCATCCAACCTGGATTCAGGGGACTCCATCTCCAGACCTCAATTTATCATCTGTAAAATAGGAGCTTTGAATTACCCAAGGTTAAGTAGTCTTTAGACTTACATATTCTATGCTGTCAGGTGCTGTTAAGGCAATGGAAGTGTTTTTTTCTGGGGAGGAAAAAGATGGGAATAAAAGTCATGAAGAAGGGGTCAGCTCAGGGCACAAAGGTAGTAGGAGACAGTTTCCACTCTTGCTAACAGAATCATTGTAAGACATTATAAAGAAGTTACATGGAATTAATTTAAAGTCAGTCAGGTGGCATGATCTCTTATTAGAAATCTGAGGAGAAAGATGGATTTTCTCCACAATTCTAAACTATCAGGACTTGACACTATATATTCAGCTTTCAATGTGTTTTCAAAATCGAAACACTCTGGTCATCCTTCTGAATATCTGGGATGCTGTTGCTGAGCTCTGTCAATGAAGAACCACACTTACAAATGTGGTCTCATAAAATCATAATGAAGCTGAAATTCCCTATTGCCTAGTGACTTCCTCGCTGTTATAATGTCATCGTGCAATGCACTGCTCATGTGCTTGCGGGGATTCTGGTAAAAGAAACCTACTGTGCTCCCTTTTATATAAAAGCAAAATAGCACATAGAACTGCATACAATGCATAATTCTTGACCGAATAATGAATAACAAGGTTACTGGTTTACATACTTGCTATATTTTTATTATTATTTTAGAACATGTTTTTTCTAATAAAATAAATCTTACTGTAAAATAGCACACCAGGCAACTTACTCAGTAGGACTTACAAAGCTCATGAATTAATAAATAAGTTAGTATCAAATTAAAAAGCTTCTGCACAATTAATGAAACAATTAAGAAGGTGAAGAGAAAACCTATGGTATGGGAGAAAATCTTTGTCAGCTATTCTTCGGACAGATGATTCATATCCAGAATATATAAAGAACTCAAAAAACTTACTACCAACAAAAGCACAAATAACACAATCAGTAAATGGGCAAATGAACAAAACAGACACTAATGGCCAACAAATATATGAAAAAATTGTTCAGCATTTTCAGTAATTAGGGAAATGCAAATTAAACCATTCTGAGATTTCATCTTACTCCATTTAAAATGGCAGTAATTAAGAATACAAACAATAAAAATAAATGCTGGAGAGAATGTGGAGGAAACAGAATACTTTTACACAGTTGGTGGAATTTTAAATTAGTACAACCACTATTGAAATCAGTACAGAGCTTACACAAATAAAAACTATTCAACTGTTATATGACCCAGCTATACCACTCCTCAATATTTATTCTAAAGTATTAAAGTCAGCATAGTGTCACGATAATACATGTGTACCCATGTTTATAGCAGCACATGTACAATGGCCAAATTATGGAACCAGCTTTGGTATCTACAGGTGGATGAATGGATAGAGAAAATGTGGCATATAATACACACACACACACACACACAATAAAGTTTTATTTAGCCTAAAGAAGAATGAAATTATGTCATTTGCAAGAAAATGGATGGAAATTGAGAGCATTGTGCTAGGTAAAATAAACAAAATTCAAGGGTCAAATGTTTTCTCTCATACATGGAAGTTAAAGAAGAAAAAGAAAAAGAAATGTTTATCGGGGTGGGGTGCAGGTGGAATCCCATGCAAGTAGAAGGGACAAAATTAAATAGAGGAAGAAGACCCACAGGGGTGGAGGGCACATGGGAAATACTGGGGAATGAAACTGACCAAATTGTATTGCTATATGGTGTACACAGACAAATGCTGTTTGTATAATTATAATGCAACAATACCAAGAAGCACAAACCAAACAGACAAATAATAGTATACTAAGCTATGCCAGCAGCAGCTTCATACACTTCGTATTTACCATACCTTGTGATTGCATCAAGTGTCCATGTCTAGTGACTGACCTGTGCCATCTACCTTTCTATGAGCACACTCTGTTATACTGCACAAAGATGAAATGCCCTAATGAGGATGTTCTCAGAACATATCTCCATTGCTAAAGGATGCATGCCTGGACAGTTGAATATCTTCTCTGAGAATTTATATCTGGCAGAAGAAAAGAAGATTAAAATTGAAGTAATATTATTAGCTAACCTCAGACCTGATTTGAATTTTACCAACTGTCCCACTAATTTTCTTTTTTTCTGGTCCAGGATCCAATCCAAGATCTCACATTGCAATTGCTTTTATCTTCTTAATTTCCTCTAATCAAGGATAGTTTCTCTGTATTTCTTTGTCTCACCCTTGACACTTTTGAAGAGGACTGACCAGTTATTTTGTAAAATGTTCTTAATTTGCATTGATGGTTTCTCATGATTGGAGTGAGGTTATGTATTTTTGGCAACGATATCACAGAAGTACTGTTGTAGCCTCTGCAGAGCATCGTATCAGTAGGTATATGATGTCAATATGCCTTATTACTAGCAATGTTAACTTTGATCACTTGATTAAAGGAGTGTCTGCAGGTTTCTCCAGTGCAAGGTTTTGTTTTTCCTTTGTAATTAATAAGTATCATGTGGGGAAATACTTTGAGACCGTGCGCATATCCTGTTTCTCATCAGACTTTCTCCTATTAATTTCAGTAACCATTGATGATTTTTATCTGCAACAATTATCACTGTGCTGTTTACCACATGGGGATTTTCTATTTTTGTTATTCCTTCTGCATTCATTAATTAGAATTTTACTAAATGGATGAGTTGTCCATCTCACCATTTATTTGTTGAATCAGTGATTTATTTTTATCAGTATGAAGTCATGGATGTGTTTTATTTCAAGGGCTATAATCCATCATTTTCATAACTTATTTTGTTTGCTCAAATTTCCCCATATTTGGCTATCAACAGATACTAATATCCTTTTGACATATTCCAACATTTTTTCAGCAGTTCCTTACTTTTTGGCACGTAAAATGTTCCACATTCATCTAAGTATAAGTAAAGAAAACATGTCCAATTGACAGACAATAAGATTAAAAGACAGAACACAGTAGAAAGACCTGCAGAACATAAACAAATGATTTCACCCTTGTGGAATTGGAATACCAGAGGAGAGGATAAAAAATGGAGCCGAAGCAATATCTGAAGCAAAAAATGGCTGAAAGTTTTCTAAAACAGATGACAGAAATCAGCCCACAGATTCAAAATTTTAGAGAAACTTAAGCAGTATAACTAGAAAGAAAACCATAGTTGGTAACACAAATGACAAATTTCTGAAAACTAAATAAACAAAGAAAAAATATATAAGTAACCAGTGAATGAAGATGCATTATCATCAAACGAACAATAATTTTGTGAAACCAAATACAACAAGAAAAATATGAAAGGAGCCAAAGACTGTAAGATCTATTACCATCAAATGAATACGACTCTAAAGACTACCATCCCAGCAAAAGCTATAGAAGTCATGACTTAATGAAAAAATTTTTCTAGGTGTTAAAGGAAATATGAAGCTGCCAACCTCCAATTCTATACCTAGCCTCACCCTAAAATTCAAAGCTAAAACCAAATTAAAATGCTTTGGTACAAATAAAATCTAGTAGAATTTATTACTTGTAGACATAGCAAGGATAAGCAAATCTTTCTGGTTGAAAGAAAATAGCTCAGAGGGAAATAAAACTGCAGGAAAGTGGCAAATAAGTGAGGAAATATAAAAGAAAAATAAGTAAATCACAGTCAGAAATGTTGAAAATGTGTTCATGACAAATGGAAAAAACTGCAAGAGTGGTTTTTTGAGATTCTTGTATTGATCCAGAAATGTTAAAAATATTAACTTAAGGTAAGTTGTAATCAGTCAAAGAGGCAGGCTGTAATTCTTAGGGGGACCACCTAAGTGAATAATACACAGAGAAATAATCTAAAGGATAATAGACAAGTTTAAAGGAAATAATGAAACATATAGTTATTTTCAAAAGAAATCAGTACATAGGAAAAGGAATAAAGAATGCATGAGAAAAAAGAAAAATATAATATTGCAGAGTTAAAGTTGACCATATTAGTAATCACCATAAATATAATTGCCCTAAATATTTTAATTAAATGATGGAAATACCCAGTAATACAAATTTTTTGTGCTGGGTTAATTGATATACTTTTAAAAATAAGAACATAGACACATTGAAGGTAAGGGGATGGAAAGTAAACAGTATGTAAATGCTAACCAAAAAATTGGCATAAGCTTATTATGTTATTATTTAACATAATAACATTTAACATTTTTAAAGATAAATAAGAATATCTACCTTAAAGTAAGCAGCGAAAGACATATGTAAGAATGCTCTTGGGAGTATGATAATAATAAAAACTTGAAACCAAATTGTCTCTCAGTAGGAAAACCAAACAACAGCAGTTTATTTATAATTTGGACAATTTGATGACAATTATAAGAATAAATGAGGTGTATAATTTCATTTTGGAAAAAAACTCTAAAGTATATTATTGAGTTGAAAAGGAAGTACAAAAAAGTACAATATAAGTATTCATTTCCTATGGACATCATAAGAAATTTCTACAGATTTAGTGGATAAAATAGCACATGTTTATTCTCTCACGAATCTGGAGATGAGAAGTCCAAAACAAGTCTTCAGGACTAAAATCACAGCATTGATAGGGCTGGTTCTCTCTGGACTCTGAGGAAGAGTCCTTTTCTGCACCTTTTCTAGTTCCCTGACACCACCTGCATTCCTTGGCACATCCCTCATTTCTGCATCATATCACATTTTCTCCCTCTGCTTCCCTAGTGACATTACTTTCCATTTATGTAGTCAAATTTATCACTGTCTCCTTCTAAATTCACCTGAATAATCCAGGATAATCTCCCCATCTCAAGGTCTAAAACTTGTTATGCCCATAACACCCCTTTTGCTATATAAGGTAATATTCACAATTTCTGGGGATTAACCTTGATGACTTTGTGGGTCATTATTTAGTCTACCATAGTATGATATTGTTTTAGTCATTTTAATACACAATGATTCAAGATAATTAAGGGTCTTGAATGTATTCATTAAAGACACAAAATAAAAGATTTTCTGAAATGGTACAAAAATAAGTTAAATCAAACTTTCTGAAAATTTTCTTCCAAGTTGTCTTCTAGTGTCAGTAAGCAAAAGCAAGTGACAATTGAACCAGATGCTTTCTGCTATGTAGGAAGAACCAACTCCCCAGCCTTGCATTCTAGCGTCATCACCACATTCTAACTCCACTCAATCAATCAATGCTATGTGTCATTTACAATGCACTTGCAGTTAAGAGTTTCCATATGAAAGCTCATGGACTAAGTAGAAATTAGAAATGTTTTTCCAAAGGTAGCTTATAGACTTCAAGGAAAAAAGGAAGAATAAAATCTAGAGAAGGAGAGAAACCAGAACAGTTTCAAAGAAGTAAGTGGAAGAATTAATGGCCTGCTTTAGAGAAACCACTGCCTGGATAAATAAAGGGTATAAGGAAGTAAGAGTAGTGTAAAAAGAGTCTGAGAATGGGAAATAATATCATACCAAATGACAGTTGAACATCAGTTAGTTATGTTGAGTATTTGATTCAGATTGATGGCTGTGAATTTGTGACTGTTATCAATGAGTCATGTTGTAGGACTAGTTCCAGCAATACTTAGTCTTAAGGTGAAAACAGAGCAATATAAAAGTGTAGGTTCATCCATGTCTATATTTCCCAAGGTGTACACCAGAAGCAAGAATAATGGAGGAGAAAATATAAGTGAAAGTGTGACTTTTTCATAAGAATTAGGTTCAATATTGTGGCCAATAAAGAGGGAAACAGACAGCTAGATAGAACTGAAATGGTGGAATCAATGCATTGGAGGCCACCGTAAGATAAATTGTGCTGTAGAAAAGATGAAAGGACAGTGGAACATTGAAATCATTATTTTCAAGGATAGAACAATTTCAGGTGGTGCTGATCTACATAATATGACTGTGGGATATTTCTGGAGTTGGAGAATAATACCATTGAAGAATGCAAGGAACCATGCATGCAAGGATGTGGTGTTGACTAAGACATCAGCATGTGCATTCATTTCATTGGGATGATGTCAGAAGCTACATGGAGAAGGAAAGCACTGCCCAAGTGTCAACATTTGTAAAATAGCCAAAGAATTACTTTGAGCAATTAAATAAATTGGACACTGTCCATTGTCATAGGGAATAGATAGAGGACAGAAAGGGGTAACTCTGGAGGGTAATGTTGCCAATCTTGTTTTGGATACATTGGGTTTAAATTTTCCATGCAATAGCAAAATAGATATATCCTGGAGGCAGCTGGACATACAGGTTAGAAAGGTAGAAGAAGAAACAAGACGTTAACGTTTTCCAGATAGTGATTTAAATAAGGAGACAAAAAATGAGATAAAACAAACACATTATGCAAATTAAATTCTGTCAGAAAATTTATAGTTTATGTCACTGATTATACATTAGTGCCTGGAATCATTGCTTATAACTTTATGTAGGCTTATAATTTGTGTGTTCCTTATATTTTACACATACACACACACAGTTTAACTTGATCATTAACTTTTTAATATCAGGACTATGTTTTGTGATTGATTTTGTTCTTATGCTGCTTAAAAGATGATTGTAGACATAATATATAAATCATTTTGCTAAGGTTCTTTCTTTAAATCATCAATAATATAATTGGCTATTATATACTTTTATGTCATTAAAGCCTTTCTTCTCTGTTTACCTCCTTTAGGAAATAGACTTTAATGCGGTAAACTTTTAAATTTCTTCCAAAAATATCCTGTCTTTTCACCTGTTGTTGGATTAACTTAAGCAAATTTTGTTAGTGATTAATTACATAATGGGGAAAGAAAAAGGTTGAGAAAACTAGCAAGAACACAGAAATACAAAGGATCATCAGAGATTACTATGAAAAATTACATGCCCACAATCTAGACAATCCAGAAAAAAATGGATACATCACTGGAAGCATACATTCTACTAAGACTGAGTGATATAGAAATAGAAAATTTGAACATACCAATAACGAGTAAGATCATTGAGTCAGCAATTAAAATTTACCAATAAAGAAAATCCCAGGACCAGATGGTTTCTCTAATTATTTAAAGAATTAATGCCGGGCTGGAGCGGTGGCTCAGCGGTTTCTGTGCTTGCCTGGCAAGCACAAGGACCCGGGTTCAAACCCCAGCACCATGTACATAACTAAGTGTTGGAGCAACTAAGGCCATGTGAAAAACTCAATAAAGTTGTTTCTCTCTTTCTCTATCTCTCTCAGTGTCCCTCTCTTAAAAAAAAAAAAAAAGAATTAATGCCAATCCTTTTCAAACTTTCCCAAAGAAAATTGAAGAGGAGAGAACACTTCAAAACTAGTTTTAGGAAGCCAGAATTACCCTGATATCAAAATCACAAAAGGGCTTTCAAGAAAAGAAATTACAATTAAATATTCTTAATGAACATAGATGTAAATATCCTGAAGAAACTACTAGCAAACCAAATCCAACAAGACATTAGAGTGATTACACACAATAGTCCAGTGTGATTGAGCCTCAGAATGCAAAAAGGGTTCAACATACAGGAATCAATAAATGTGATATACTGCATTAGGAAAATGAAGAATAAAAATCCTACTATCTGCTCAGTAGATTCAGAAAAAACATTTGAAAAATTTCAACATCTTTTCATGTTAAATGTCTCAACAAATTAGGTACAAAAGACATGTGCCGCAACATAATAAAGGCCATATGTGATCAGCACACAGCTAATATCACAGTGATGAAAAGTTGCAAGTTTTTCCTCTAAGATCAGGAACAAGACAAGGATACCCATTCTTGTCACTTCTATTCAATACAGTACTAGAAATTCTAGCCAGAGTAATTAGACAAGAGAAAGAAATAAAAGCCCTCAAATTTGGAAAGGAAGAAGTTAAAGGCATGTGTGCTGACACCATAAGTTTTTAGAAAATCCTAAAAACACCACCAAAAAATATTAGAACTGCTAAATGAAATTAGTAAAGTTGCAGGGTACAAAATAAACACACAAAACTCAATTGTGATTGAATACACTAACAAAGAACTATCTAAAAATTCAAGAAAATAATCAAGAAATATACATATATCTCAACAAATTAGAAATGAATTTAATCAAGGAGACAAAAGATCTGTGTTAGTCAACTTGTCATCACTCTGGCAACATATTTGGGAAAATCAACTTAAAGGAGGAAGATTAATTTTGGCTCATGGTTTCAAAAGTTTTGGAACATAGTTCACTGTCTCCATTGCTTTGGGTCTTATGTAAAGCAGAAGATTGTGGCCAAAGGGTGCAGCAGAGGAAAGCTGGTCAGCTCATGCAACCAGGAAGCAGTGAGAGGGACAGTAAATACCCTTCCAGGGCATGCCCCCAATAACCTATTTCCTCCTACTAAGCCCAGCATTCTGTAATTTCAACCACAAGTTAATTCACTAGTAAAGCCAGAGCCTTTATCATCCAGTCACTTCCCAAAAGCCCCACCTCTGAATATTGCTGAATTGGAGACCAAGCCTTTAACACATGAGTCTTTGGGAGACACTTCATATCCAAACCATAGCAATCTAGAAACTGAAACCTGTAAGTTTTTTCTTTTTCTTTTTTTTTTTTTAAGAGAGAGAGGGACACTGAGAAAGAGAGAAAAAATCAATTTTATTTAGTTTTTCATGTGGCCTTTGTTGCTCTGACACTCTGTCGTGTACATGTTGCTGGGGTTTGAACCTGGGTCTTTGCACATGCCAGGCAAGTGCCATAACTGCTGAGCCACCACTCCATCCTGAAAACTTTAAGTTTTATAAATGTTATAAATAACATTGAAGAAGACACAAATAAATGGAAAGATATCTCATGTTCATGCATTAGAAGAATCCACACTGTCAATATGTACATATTGCCCAAAGTAATCTACAGATTCAATGTGAACCTATCAAAATTCCAATATTTTTTCACAAAACAGAAAAAAATCCTAATATTTATATGGAACTAAAAAATACCCAAAGTAACCGAAACAAAATTGAGCAAAAAGAACAGAGCTAGAGGCACTACACCACATGATTTCAAAATATATTACAGAGCTTTGGTAATTAAAGCAGCATGGATCAGGTATAAAAGCAGATATATAGACTAATGGAACAAAATAGAGAGCCCAGAAATAAACCGAAACATTTACAGTCAGTAGATCTCCAAAGATAATCAAGAATATACAATGGGGAAAGGACAAGCTTCAAAAAGTGGTAGTGGGAAAACTGGACATCCACATAAAGAACAATTAATTGGATCTTTATCTCACACCTTGTAAGAAAATCAATTTAAAATAAAGGAAAGCCTTAAACATAAGACCTAAGACTATAAAACTACTGGGAGAAAACATAAGAGAACAAACTTCTTGACATAGATATCAACTTTTCTTGGATACACCACCATAAGCACAGGCAACAAAAGCAAAAACAGAAAAACATGGTTACATGAGACTGAAAATACTTATGCAGCTATGGAAACTATTGGTGAATGAAAAAGCAGCTGTGGAATGGGAGAAAATACTTGCAAGCCATACATCTGATAAGGTCATCATATCAAAATATATAAAACAGTGAAACAACTCAACAGCAAGAAAACTAATGACCCAAATTTTAAATGAGCAAAAGATCAAAAGAGATATTTCTAAAGGAAGACTTATAAATGGCCAACAGGTATATAAAATCAACTCTCAGCGTCACTAATCATCAGGGGAATGGAAATGTAACTCAATGAAATATAACCCCCTCACCTAGTAAAATGGCTATTATGAGAAAGAGAAAAGATAACAACTGTTAGTCAGAATATGGTGAAAAGGGAAATCTTGCACACCATTGGTGTGATGTAAATTAGGACAATCACTCTGAGGAATAGTATGGTGGTCCCTCAAATAATTAAAAATAGAATAACCGTATAATCCAGCAATTCCACTTCTGTGTCTGTATTCAAAGGAATTAAAATCAGTATGTCAAAGAGATATCTATACCCTTACTTTTATTGCAGTGTTATTCATAATAGCCAAGATATGAAATCAACCTAAAGATTCATCAACAAATGAATGAGTAAAGAAAATAATGAGGCAATACTATTCAACCTTTAAAAAGAAAGAAGTTTTGTCATTTGTGACAGCTAAAACTGGCAGCCATTAGGCTAAGTGAAAGAAGCCAGGCACTGAAAGACAAGTGATGGAGTTGTCTATTAAATGTGGAGTCTAAAGGAGTTGAATTCATAGAAGCAGGAGTAGAATGGTGGCTGAACAGGTAGAAAGAGGTGGGAAAGGCAGAGATGTTGGTTAGGGCTACAAAGTTTCAAAGTGATAGGGTGAATAATTTCTGGGTGTCTGAGGCATATAGCCTTGGGGTGAGGCTATAGTTAATAATAGTGTACCATGTTCTTGAAAAGCTGTATGAGAGTATATCTTCAATGTGTTGTCATAAAAATGATGAGTAAAGTGATTGTCATGTTAATTTATTTTAACTACTTCATAACGTATACATTTATCAAAACACATTATGTATCATCAATATATGTATACATTGTATTTGTTGATAATACCTAATTTAAAAAAAGAAAATTGCTACGAAAGTAGATCTTAAATGTTATTACAACAAAAATAAGTATGTGATGTGACAAATATTTGAATTAACTTGACTTGATCATTTCACAATTTACATACATCAGAATATCACATTATACATCATAAATTATATAATTGTTTTTTAAAGAGAGAGAGAGGGACAGTGAGAGATAGAATCAATCGAATCAATCATTTTATTTCATTTTTCTTGTGACTTTCCTTGCTCTGACATGTCATTGTGTATGTGGTGCTGAGGTTCAAACCAGTATCCTTGCGCATGCCAATCAAGCACTACAATTGATGGGCCATCACTCCAGCCCCTAAGTTATATGATTTTTATTTGTCCACTATGCCTTCATAAAGTTGGAGAAAAAAACTAAATGAATAGAAATAAAAAAGAAGTCAGGAAGCCAGGCAATGTCAATAACAAGGACGTTGAATTGATTATCTTTCTATTTAGAAACTTATTCTCAAAACTAATCACTTCTTTATGTCTGCATCTGAGTCTCAGTCATAGATGGAGGAAATAAGAACAGTTTGAGTTTCTAATATGCATGATGGCATTAATATAATCAATTCACACTGTATCCTAAAGCCATGTACATGGAAAAAGCAATGAACTTAAAATCTGAAAAATCGGCTTTCAAGTTTTACTTAGCTACATGACTTTTGGCAAATCCCTGATCTCTGATCCTTCATTATTTCATCTGTAAAATGAACGTAACAAAGTGAAAGGTATTAACCATGTTGTTTATGGAAAGCCGTTTGCAGAAGTGTAAATATAATCAGAACTAACATAAAAGAACATGACATAATTTAGAGTAGACACTGTTGCATAGAGATTCCAAATCTTAACGATGCAAATTCCTTCAGTTCTACAAATTGGGTACCAACAGATTAATTCACTCAAAAGCTTGATTTGTTTATTTTAAAGGAAAACCAGGATAAAAGTGAATTAATGTATGATAACTCAAAGGGTCAAATTATAAAAGTACAATCCATGGTGGTATTCTTTGCAGGTACAGTGATTAGTTTTCATTTGTTCTTTAGTCACCAAATCCCTCAAAGTTCTCACAGTCTGTCACAAGTTTTCATGAAAAACCCTAAAAACCTTCATAAGAAAGTTCAGGTGCAAGAAAAATTTCCAGCTTCCTCAAGAAGGTAGAGGATGATGGGATGGCTCAGTGACGCTCTCTTCTGATCAATGCTTAAAATAAGCCCAAAGACTCACAATGAATGGAACTCAATAGGTGTCAGAGGTAATTGTTACCTTGGCTGCTCTAATGAAATACTGCTTCTCCATCCGCCCTAATTATTAGTCCACTGTTGGGCCAAGAGTAGATCTGTTCTTAATTTGGAGTCTGCTGCATGAGAGTACTTAGAATTGCTAATTTTGACAGGAATTTCTTGAGATGGAACCTTTGACAGAAGCTGAATATAAAAACCTGAATTCCTAGAACCGTTATCTGGAGTTTGCTATATTGTGTTTTTCCAGACCAAGATGTTCTCATAGGCATGTGGGAATCCTTGAATATGTATCAGATGAGCAGCTGCTGAAAAGCATGGGTATGTCTCACATGATTTCATCAGCAATGGGTATATATAAAACCAATGTCGTTTAATATGACATTAATACTTTGCAAAACAGTACCGAACTCTAACTAAAATCGAAATTT
This sequence comes from Aplodontia rufa, assembly GCA_004027875.1. Taxonomy (NCBI): domain Eukaryota; kingdom Metazoa; phylum Chordata; class Mammalia; order Rodentia; family Aplodontiidae; genus Aplodontia; species Aplodontia rufa. The sequence continues at coordinate 55,343 of PVKS010000713.1, read as the reverse complement.
GAAATTTGACTAATTCAGGCACTAGGGTATGAGTTTGCAAAAAAAAAAAAGAAAGAAAGAAAGAAAGAAAAGAAAAGAAAATCCACCTTTAAATGAAGTGTCTTAGTTGATTTCATTAGAAAATTTTTGACCCATTAAGCTTCTCAAGAAGGGACAGACGTTTCAGAGGTTTTAGATTTCCTGGTTGGATGAAGTAAGCATGTCTGTTAGTTTCCCTGTTTGCTGTTCTATGGATACAGTAAGTGTTCCAAATTCAGTTCGGTGTTCCAGAGGTGTGTCACAGCAGGGTGGAGGGAGCCTCGCCTCCAGTCTTTAAGCAGTGTAGATTTTATTGGGCCACACATTGCATAGAGCTCATAGCAGAAGAAGAGTTTATTCCTTACTTGTAACTACAGGAATTTTTTATCTAGCCAGAGGAAGAAAAAAAAAAACCCTTTTTCCTCTTTAAAAATTAACATCATTCATTAAATTTGAAAAAGATATACAGAGTTCTATAGATTAATCACTGAACAAAAAAGATGACTAATTTGAAGAATATTTCTGATTTTAATAGGAAGAATCTAGCACACAGTTTATAACTAATATTACTTTCTGAGTAACAAAAAGATTTGTGGATCAAGATTTCAAGCTCTAGAGACTCCATTCAGTTTGGGTGTTGGGACCATTTATTTTTTAGACTGTGCTGGAAATGTGCATATGCAAGAAGTGAAACAGTAGGCAGAAATCCAAAGGGCTAGGACGCTATTTTTAGTGTTCACACGAGCAGAGACCACTCTGGGAACCTTGCTAGATTTGATTTCTTGTTCATAGAACTTCAATAGTACTAGGAACTCAGCTAATAACTAGTTGTGATGCTTTGGACAACTTAATTGACCTTACTTAGCTTACAGTCACATTTATGAAATGAAAGTCGTAGTGTCTACTCTAGAGTCATGTTAAGATTAAATGAGAAAATACACAAAAAAGGACCTCTCAGATAAATCTGAGGCTTTGTAGCTACCATTATGAAGACTATTAGTCATAAGGATAAATAATAAAATTTGAATTTTATTTTAACAAAGTACATGTGTTTGTAAGTATTTCAAATTTGCATACAAGTGTTTGCAGTTCATAATACAGAAATATTTACATTAAAATGTTACTGTCTAATTTAATTCTCTACCATATCCAACTTTCATTTTTCAAGTTCAAGTTGTTAAAGTGAGTTTGACAGAGCAATAGCACTTATACTAAGCAATTGTGGTATCTCTATTGTTGTACTTTCTTTTCAGCAAAAGTCCAGGGTTTATCACAGAACTAACGAATGTGTTAAAAGCAGGATTGAATTAAATGATTCAATTAGGGCATCTTCAGACAGTCTCTAATTTGAACATAGATGGCAGTATTCAGTGGAAGAATGAATTCTGAACTCCCTCTGCCCGCCTATGTCTTGGTCCTAAATCTTTTACTTTTTAGATCTTTCATTTTTCCCCCTATCTCCTTCTATCAGATGTGCTTTGGCATATGAAAGGAAAGTGAGCAGACAGAAAACATTTAATTTTCCTAAAGTTAAATGAACTTTATAAAGAAGCTACGTGTCTTTGAGTTGAATGAATTATGAGCTTGTGACTCTTTCAATGTGGATTATCAAATTGGATGCCTCTTAGAGTCTGCAAAAACGGCCAACATTTCGCTATCTTCCCACCTGGAGCATTACCTATCCCCAAAGAGAGAAATATGCTTTCTCACTTCAGTTGTTGAATAGCCTCTTTATATGTTTTGTCTGTAAAACAAAACATACACATTGGGAAAAGGACAAATTCTGCACAGTGTGAAAAGCAACCATCGAGCACACATAGGCACATATTTTTACATATTTGTTTCTAAATGTACAAACAGGATCTGCTCTACAAAATGCTCCAGGATAGTATTTGTTTCAAATTTATGTAATCAGCCATGTTGCAAGATGGTATTCAAAGAAAAGCTTAAAGATGTGCTGTCCTTGTTTCATATCTAACTTCCTCTCTCTCTCTCCCTGCAGACCAAAAATAACAAAAGACGAAAAATACCTAACATCAAGCAATATAGGGAAATATGAAATGTCTTTATGTTTTAAAAGCATCCTCATAAGTGAAATACAAGCTCCAACCAGGAGAGAACCTTTTGGGTGGGAGGTGAGAGCTCAGTTATAGATGGGGTTTGTGGGGGGCGTTCTGGATACTCTTTAGCTCTAGCAGATTTCCAGATGTTACACTATCAGACTATGACTCGAGTTCAGTTCATTAAAATTTAGTTGTTGATGAGATCCTTCCAGAGAATTCCCAACGTTCTCTTTCTCTCAATCATTTTAATGGTCTTTGCAGGTTGGGTCTTGCACTTAGAGTTGTAATGACAGGCATCGCCCTTCAACACATGATTATCTGCATCCTGAACCAATGCATGCAAAACAAGACACGTGTGTGTTTTGGAAAACCTGCCTTCGCCAAAAGAGTGGCTGGCATAGCCTCCAAATCATGATCAAACCCAAAGTATCTTTTAATTATAAAAATGATCAAAAAGAAAAAAAAAGAAGGAAGAAAAAATTTGAATACCTGAGAAAACTAGATCAATACTAGACTCTGATTCTATTGGTTTATTATTGTACAGGGTTACAACAATGCTTACTGTAAACATAAATGTGTCTCTTAAATGCAATTTAGAGACTTCCAGAGTTAGAGATTCGTCCAAAATAATAAAACTCCATGGCCTGGCTGAGGAAGACTGAATCATCTTTTATGAGGAAACCTTCTTTTTTCCTGAGTTACTAAAGTTGTTACATAAGGTCACAATTAGCACATTTGCTGGCCCTAATCTTAGACAGATAAGATCAAACACCCCATAGAGCAAGATCGATGGTATGTACTGATAGAACAAATTATCCCCCAGTGAATTTATGGCTGGGGTGGGAATGCACGGCCTTGCTACCTGTGCCAACCAATTTTTTTTTGGCAGACATAACCATCAGAGTTTTAATAGGCTTCTTGCTCAAGTTTTGCAAAGAAAAAAAATAATAACTTCTTGCCGTGTGACTACTGGAAAAAACTGCAAAGATTTCTTTAAATCCTGAGGCAATATGGAGGTTCTTTAAAAGAGACTAATTGATAAAATAAAATAAGAGGTAGGGATGAGTTATCAGAATAAATATATTAAACACTAAAATTCCTTTGAAATTAATTTTAATGTTTTATGGAATTTCAGGTCTATTCTTGTGTACTTTTTGATCACATTTTATTAGAAAACACTATAAATTTTCATATTTTAGGGATCTTTTTGAAGCTGGGTTAGGTTATAAAATTTCTATGGATTAAATTTGTGAAGCCACAAAATATAAATTGTATTTGTTTTTCATGAACTTGTATTTTGGAAGAGAAGAAAGCAAATTTTAATTGAGTTAGAAAAAGATAAAAAGCAGATAAGAATAATTCTGTGGGAAACTCAGTAAAGAAGTAGCACTACATACCAAGGGTTGGCAAATTTGGCTCAGACTATTTTATTCAGTTCTAAAGCTCAAAGTAGCACTTACATTTTAAATAGTTGTGGGAAAAGAGAGGGAGAGAGAAAGATGGAGAGAATAATATGCAATGGAGATAATGTGAACTATAAAGCCTAAAATATTTACTTTACCATCCTTCACAAAGTTTGTCATAAATAAAAATATGTAGCAGGATATCCATTCTAAAAAAATGATATCTTGCTGTATATTTTTTATTTTCACTTGTAATTTTGGCATTGCACATATATGAATCACAAAACAAAATCAGGGAAGCTGAGAATAAATGTTGAAGTGTTAATAATATGCTATTACAGAGTGTACGTACTGTATGAGTCTACCTCTGTGAAGTTCAAAACCAAATGAAACTAACTTATGCTGATAGAAATAGGATTATTGGTGACTTCTGGAGAGTACTGATAAGGAAGTTTCATGAGTGAACCTATTGGGGTGATGGAAATGTTCTATGTCTTTATTCGAGCAATGGTTACAAAAAAGTATAGACAGACATACATCTTCATTGAACTGTGAAATTTGTTCACTATAACTTATAGCTCAAAATAAGAATACACACATAGTACTTGCACACTTATATATGTTGTAGTATAACATAAAGCAGAGAGAGAGAAGTAGAGAGGGAATGAAAGGAACAAAAACAAAATCTTAACATTCAGAAAAAGAAAAGCAGATTACCTACAAAGTAACATCGTTTAGACCAACAACAGATTTATCAACAACAGTAGACGCAGGAGCACAATGGAAAAATCTTTAAAATTTTGACAGAAAATAAATGTCAGCCTAAAATTCCATAATGGGTTACACTATTGTTCAAAAAGAAAAGAAAAATGAAGTTATTTCCAGGAAACAGAATAGGAAAGCCTTGCACATACAGACTTGCAACAAGATGACTGAGGAATGTGCTCCAGCAAGAAGGTAACAGAACCTCAGAGGAAGAAGAGGAAAGAAAGATGCAGTGAGGGGGAGCAGATCAATTTGGGCATAGATATAAATAAGTACTTCTATACAAGCAAGTTAACCCAATTAAAATTATTAATTTGGGAGTGTTTGCCTTGGTAGTAGATTACTTGTCTAGCATGGAACAAGGCCCTACGTTGTTCAATCCCCTACACTGTATAAAGAAAAAAAAAAGGAAATTAGACTCAAAATATCATAAAAATTCAGATAAAAATTCATTGAGCTATATATAATTAATTATCACATCCTATATGAATACTACATTTAATGTTTATATGTGATTAGAATAATGACCCTCTTAATCCCGTAGACATTAATCTTGTTAAGGATCACCATTGTTTTAATTGCCTCATTCACTCTGTTGGTGATGTAAGAATTCCTGCCTTAGGACAATGGAAACACCTAAACATGGGATGCCTGGTACTCAGTAGGAGTAGATCAGTTACATATACTCACAACTCACAGGAGGAATATACCACACACCAGGCAGGAGGACACAGGCATGCACTCTGGAACACAGTGAACTAGCTGGAGCTATGAAAAGATTGAGTTTCCACTGGCTCCCATGGGAGGTGTGATTGGCTTTGAATAAGTCTTGGGCTGGTGGGGACTGAAAGTAGCTACTCAGCACTACATAAGAACTGCACCTCTCCTAGTGAGGACTGTTTGCCTAGAGGATTTAGCTGTGGGAGCAGAATGGAGAGCAGAGCTTGCAGGCAGGCTATTAGAGGACCTCTTAGTTTCCTTTGGATGTTAAGGCAGCACATAATCTTGGGTCTTGAGTTTAGGTCTTACACCACAGTTGCTACCTTGCCTAAGAATTCAGCTAAATCCTGAAAATATCCATATCTGAATTGTGGCACAGTTTGGGGTAGTTATGAAAGGAGGGTATCATTCAGCAATATGTTCATTTCTTATTCCAGTAGATCTGAGAAAGCACAATTTGAATGAAAGAAGGTGGAAGAGATAAAGCAGCGTCAAGTAGGGCGGTGGTTTTGCTGTTGATAAGGCAGTTAGAAAGAGGTGGTGTAATCTCTAAGTTATTCAGTGAGACACACACAAAGAGAGAGAGAAAGTGTGTGTGTGTGTGTGTGTGTGTGTGTGTGTGTTTCTTTCTTTGTGCACATCTGAGAAAGTATGGTCCATACTCAACGAATTTTATCTACTTCCCACCATGCATATCAAAGCCCCAAATGGACTCTCTTGAGTAGGACCTGGAGACTTATTATCAACCACTCAGATCCACAGCCAGGCACTGAGGAGGGGAAGTTGAATCCTAAAGCAAAAGTAAAATCTGTAGGTGGAGATTCCAAAAAGGGGAGTGGAGAATTCCATGATGGAGGTCTAGGAAGGTGCTAGGAAAGGAGGAGGTAGACCTGAGGAAGAGCAAGGGAATTCAGGATCCTATGTCACACAAGCATGCTTGCAGTAAAGAGTCACAATCCTACTTCAAGCCATCTCTACCTATCCCTTTCATACACCCATTTTCTTAAAGTTGATCAGTGTGAAGAAAAAACATCTTTCAAAACTTAGAAAGTGATGTTGGAAATGGAGCTTGGGTTTCTGATGTTATTAACATGCTGCAAAGCATCTATCAATTCTGATAGATTTTGATAAGTTTTTTTCTGGCAAGCTAGATTTTCCTCACTCAGCTAAAATTTAGTGTTTTTTATTTAATTTTTTTATTAAGGAATTGAATGATTATACAATTATAAATGCTTATAAAGTAACACTATGATATGATTTGCTCCTAAACCAGAGTTACCCTTGTCCACACCCTGTCTCTTGATTCTTCTATATTTTGCCCCTACAACTGATATAAATGTCCATACATGTATGATTGTGAATTTTCCAGAATTAAACTATTGCATAAGAAGTATTTGGCTTCTGGTGGGGAGTAGTAAAGAGTATTTACATTGTTGATTATCTCCCTAGATCCCTCCCTATCCTCCCTCCTTCTCCCCCAATCCCCACATATTTATGGTTCTCCTAAATTGTGTTGCTACATCTTTGCTGGGTCTAATACATGAGTTTCACAACCTTTCACCCAAGCCTGGCTTTAGCTCTTGCCTCCTTAAACAAGGGAAAACATTCAGCCCTCAAGTCTCTGGGTTTGGCTAACTTTGGTCATCATGATTTCTTCCATTGCCATCCATTTACCTTGAAAGGCTACAATATTGTTGTGTCTAATTGCTAAGTAGAATTCCATTGTGTGTATATATGTACCAGAGCATTTGGATCTAATCACACGGTGAAGGACATCTGGGTTGATTCCATAATTTGGCTCTTTTAAGTTCAGCTCCTATGAACATAGATTTTTTTCCCAAAGATATCTTTTACTTTCCACTGGAGATGAAAAATCAGGCAGAAGTGCACTCTCTAGGTGTCATTATGTACGTTAGGTGCCATCCCAAGCTGGCCAAGAGAGGCCAGGAGGCAGAGTAGATGGAATAAGAGTAGAGAGAGCAGAGTAAGGGAAAGGGGTGGCCGTTTCAGCAATAAGCCAGCAGTGGCAGCTATGAAAGAGGCACAAGGGTTCCACCCCTCTGAGCACATCCTCAGCATACACCTGTGCACGACTCTAATTAACCTGTCCAGATAGGAGGGGTCTAGAGCAACTCGTCTGTATTTTGAGCATTACAAATTCTTCTATCTGGGAAAGTTTTATTCTTCAGAAAGAAAACTTATGGAATGGGAACAGTGAAATCAACTCTCTCTCTGATATAAAAGATGAAGAAGGTGCTTGGGTTTCATATCTAGTCTTTTGTGAATAAAGTGTTGAGAAGTATAATTGTTATCTTCTAAGGGAAATATTCTGAGGGTCTGGCCTCATGAACTCATCAGGGATTTTATACTCTAATATCGTAGAATCAAAGACTCCACTATGGCCAGAGTGAAAGACAGCGGCAAACCTGAATCACCTCGCAGTTTTCGAGATGCCTTCAAGATCTCCCTGGTCCTGTTACGGCCAAGGGAAGCAGAGATGGGCATGGGCAACACGGTCTGTAACCCCTTCTCTTAGTACCACTCAGGCAGATGAGCTGGAGCTCAGGAAATCCCACACAGTTTACTTCATGCCAACTTTAACTCCCCACGAGGTCCCGGTAAACCAAGAATGCTATGTAAACTTGGGTGGCATCTCCTATGTCTAATTCCATCATTTCTAAGTACTTAGGAGGTGCCTTTCCACGAGTGCTCCAACGCCCAGGTGTGAGCACCTCGGCCATCACAAATGCATCCCCATCCAGACTGCTACAGCTGGGAGTGGGCTCCGCATCGCCTCTCCACCACGGTCCCCCATGCAACATGCCCCAGAACGTAGGTTTTGCAGTGTCGCTGTAAAGTTGCTGGTTCTGATTCCTCTGGGGAAATCCAAACAGCAGGAGGAAAGGACAAAAGGAGAAATAAATGATCATTTCTCAAGATTTGCCAAGAAAAGCCTCTTAGAAATGATGATATCCAAACTTAGACTGCACTTTCAAAGAAAACATTAATAGTAGGTCAGATGGTCACTCTTTTTTTTTAAATTTTGAACAACCATACAAGTTTTTAACAAAATAATATAAAATGTGTATAGATTCTGGATATTACAATTACCCCCAGGAGTGCCCCCCCCAATTACCCACCCTTATCCCTCCCTTCCCCTTCCCACAATATCTCTAAAAAAGGATTATGTTGTATAGCATTATATCTTATCTGGATTTAACACATGATAATAGACCAGCTTTCTCATTGGCCAGGGTCTAGTCCCAACCTCCACAGATGAGTGGAGACAATCAGACCATTAGTTCTCTGGGTTAAGCTGATTTTACTCAGCATGATTTCTTCCACAGCCACCCATTTACCTTTAAAGGCTGCAATATCATTGTTTCTAATTGCTGTGTAAAATTCCATGGTATAAATGTACCACATTTTTTGGATCCATTCATCCAGTGAGGGACATCTGGGTTGTTTCCATAGCCTAGCAATAGTAAATTGTGCTTCTATGAACATAGATATTGCTGTGTCACTATAATGTGCTGATTCTAAATCCACTGGAAAGATACCGAGGAGTGGAATAGCAGGGTCATATGGTGGGCTCATCCCTAGTTTTTTAAGGATTCTCCACATTGCTTTCTAGAGGGGCTATACCAGTCTGAAGCTCCAACAGTATGTTAGTGTCCCTATCTCTCCACAGCCCCTGCAGCATCTGTTATTGTTTATTTTCTTCATCCTTGCAATTCTGACTGGTGTAAGGTGATATCTAGTAATCAGATGGTCACTCTTATCTTAAGGGACTAAAAGGATTGAAAGAGTTAATTTGAATATAAATGGAACTAAGTATAATTATGAGAAAGAGAGAGAGAGAAAGAGGATCTCTAGCAATTAATAACATCCAGCAGGGAGGAGGTAGCTGGGTTAAGATATTCTGGCTGCAGCTGCCTGGGAAAAGGCCTTTCTCTCAGGGAGGAAACCAGTGAACAAGTTCAGGACAGTGTCAAATTAAGGTTGCAATCTAACAGAGGGGCCATGAGTGGGAGCCAGGGAATCAGATCACTGGGGAAGTTGGGGGCAGGGGCGCCAAGAAAATCAGCTGAGTGGAATAGAAAGAGAAGTAAAGCCAGGATAAGCAGAAAGTCACATGGAGAGACAGGAACTGAGTGGTAAATTTGGCAGCAGGTCTGAGAATCCCAGGAGAATGGCCTTGTGGATCAGTCTGTGGGCACAATTGTGCACTGAAGCTTGTGCTGGGGCCCTCAATCGCACTCCTCTGGCTCATCAGACCCAGTCTAATTTTATCCCAATGAAAACTAAAGATCTCATTTGACATTTCCTTGGATGTCCTTGTGTAATGTGTAACGAACCCAGACTGGAATAAACCTTGTTAAGGCTCAATTCTCAACAGAGTCAGCTACTTGCTCTATTTGTTCTGGACCTAAGAAACCCGCTGTAAAAATTTGGTGGGTCCATATAGCACGCACCTTTCCAAAATAATACCTTGAGAGCTAGTTTATTAGGACAGTTATTAAGGAAACAGGAGGATTGATTGAAAATGACTGAATTGGATTATTTCACACTTTAATAATTTTGCTTTCAGAATCATCTGGAAACCCTTGCCATAAAAAAGGAAAAGATTCCAAGAATATTTGGCATAGTAGCTTTACCAATAAAAAACAAGAAAAATAAACAGGATTATAACAGAATGTAATAGGCCTTGACAAATAAATAGTAATAATGTATTGAATCCATGAAATGGGCATGATGTTGTGTACATTACAGACCTCTGCTATTTGTTTTAGTCAACCTTTCCAACCAGCAAGATCAGTGTTATTTTATTTTATATACAAGGAAAACAAGCTATAAATCAGGTAGTTGAGTGCCAAAGCAACAGAAACCTGGGTGCATTAGGTGTTTTTGTTTGTTAAGGTTAATAAGAGAATTACAGATGAATTTCAGATTTGAAAAAGTATGAATATTTCACTATTATCAGGAGAGAAATGGACAATGACAATAAACTTCCTTTTCAGAAAGACATCCAAAGTAGGTGACTGTTAAATACAAGAAGTGAACACATCTGTTTGATCTAAATTAAGAAAGTGATCCTATTCCCACATTTGCGGAAAATGGAGGGAATCAGGTGCAATCCATGCACAATCTATGCCAGCCAAGAGATCTATATAGACAGATACTCAGTTAAAGAATAATAACAAAAAAGGAACAAAAACTACAGAATGTGGATAACATATGAGCCACACATGGAAGAGAGATGTCTAAAGACACAGAAGATGAAAATATTTCTGGAAATATACCATAATCAGGGCATGGGAAAATATGATTTATCAGTAAAGATAAGCTAGATATGTGAAGCAACAAACAATCTCCAAATCTTAGTGGCTTACGAGAATCAAGTACAGTTCTTGCTCACACTCCGTGTCTGTAGCAGGCCAGCTTGAAAGCTCTGCTTATCTTTTTATCTGAGGGACTCAGACTGATGAGACTTCCTCTTCTTCTGATTCTATGACTGCCAAATCAGGGAAGGGAACATGGAAAACCAATCATCAACTCCCAAAGCCTCCACTCAGAAGTAATTTGCATCATTTTCACTCACAGTGCATGTGCTAAAGTAGCAGAGCCAGACCTCAGAAAAGGTAGGTGGAAAACAATCCAATTTCATCCTCAAGGTGGGAGAACAACATTTGTGAAGATTTTACTAACAACTATCACAAACAGTTATCTTGGTTATCAATATATCATTGACCTTTCTTTTTGCTATTAAAATATTCTTACCTGACCTTTTTCAAGTCCTACCTAATCACTCCACTGTGTTAAAATTCTTAATGTGGCACCTCTTGGTCTGGAAACCTATGAAATTAAATGACAGGTTATCTGTACCTCACACTGTTGATATGGAAGAGCAGGAAAGAGTGAGGATATCTAAAGAAACACTGAAATTAAGAAAAAAGAGAGGGTTATTGGTATTAAAGCAGGCATGAAGTCCAATGGACAAACTCACAAATCTTTAAATATCTGATATTTGAAAAAGGAGGTCAAAATATAATATGAAGGAAAGACAGCCTATTCAACAAATGGTGTGGGACAAACTGGACAGCCACTTGCAGAAAGTTCAAATTAGATCCTTATCTCTCACCTTGCCCAAAAATCAAATCAAAATGAATCAAGGGATTATGAATTAAATCAGCTACCATACAACTGCTAGAAGAAAAATTAGCAGCAACACTGCAGTATATGGAGTAGACAATGACTTTCTTAACAAGACTCCCAAAGCAAAAGAATTGTAAAGAATTAATGAGCGAGATGCCATTAAATTAAAAAGCTTTTGCTCAGTCAAGGAATTAGTTAAAGCTGTCAAGAGAGAGCTTACAGAATGGGAGATGATCATGGTCTGTGACTCCTCCAATAGGGGACTGGTATCCAATTACAAAGAACTCAAAAAACTTAATATTAAAAACACAAATAATCCAATCAATAAATGGGTCAGAGAGCTAAACAGAAACTTCTCAAAGAAGAAATTGAGCAAGTCAATGAATGAATACATGAGAAAGTATTCTAAATCACTAGTAATCGGAGAAATGCAAATCAAAACTCACCTCACTCCAGTCAGATTGGCAAAGGTGAAGAATACAAACAATAACAGATGCTGGAAGGGTTGTGGAAAGATAGGAACACTAGCACACAGTTGATGGAATTGCAGATTGGTCCAGCCACTCTGGAAAGCAGTGTAGAGAATCCTCAAAAAAATTAGGGATGAATCCATTGCATGACTAAGCTATCTGTCTCCTGAGTATTTTCCCAGAAGAGCTAGAATAGGCACATTACAGTAACACAGCAAAATCAATGTTCATAGCAGCTTAATTTACAATAGCTAAACTATGGCATCAACCCAGTTGCCTGTCACTGGATGAATGGATCCAAATGCTGTGGTATATATGTAAAATAGAGTTCCACTCAGCTATTAGAAACAACGATATTGCAGCCTTTCGAGGTAAATGGATGGTAATGGAAGAAATCATGCTGAGAGAAATTAGTCAAACCTAGAGACTCAAGGGTCAGATAGTTTCCCTCATTTGCGGAGATTAGAGCAAAACCCAGGCTTGGGTGAAAGGTCAAGCTCATGTACTAGACTCACCAGTTGAAGCAACACATAATCTAGGGGAACCATTGATATGTAGTGAGGAGAGGAGCAATGGAAGAGGCTGAAGGGAGGGGAGAGAAAGAGAGGGACAATGGGGGAAGATTTAGAGGCTGAATCAATAATTTTGCTTACTCTTTACTCCCTCAAGAAGACAAATAACACTAATGTAGTCATTTAATTCTGGAAAATGAACAATCATATATATAGATACATAAATATCTAAATATAGGGGGAAATATAGAAGAGTGAAAAGTCAAGAGACTGGGGTGTGGCTGATGTGGGGGGTGATTCTGGATTAGGATCAGGGGCATATCATATTCTTACTACCTATGCACTTATGATTATACAACAAACCAAATCCTCAATAAAATTAAAAAAAAAACAAGAAAGAAGAGAAGGAGATACTATAGTCACCAGTTGGAAGCAATTCTGAAATCCCACTGCATGTGCACGGCTAGGATTCTCTACACTGGAGGTGAGGGTATAGTTTCATGAGCACTTGGTTCAACTCCCTGGAAGCAGTTCCCAAGCCCTTGTCTCTTGTAGTTTACTTTCACTGATATCTTTCCTTCCCCACATCTGAAGAGTTTGTGGAAGTTCCTCCTTGAGACTTATCAGCATCCTTGGCCTATTTCCTGGATATAGAATTGCAGTGGCCCAAAGTATCTCATTTACAATAACCTTAAATAATTTTAAAAATAGGAAGAACTGAGCAAGAAATATACAGGAATGATCTGTTGATCTATTGATCCACCAATCTATCTATCTATCCAGAAACATACAGGTATGATTTATGATTGATCATTCATTTTTTGAGAATATCATATATAGATAGTTCCTGCATATTTCTAGGTAAATAGGTGAATGGATAGATGATTAGAAAAACCCATAAAGTGACTAAATCTCCACTTTAAGTTCAGATTTTTGCTTGCTATATTGAATATTGTAAACATATCAGTTCTATCAATAGTCTTCCATGAATGCATTATGGTACACAATATCTTTACATTGGTTTATGGTGGAATTGAAATGCTTAATATAATGTTCATGTGAAATACAAGAACAGAAAAATATATGTGGATTTTCTGAAAAAAGAATGACAGTAATAGGGGATATCCAGATATTAATAGATATAAAACATTACAGAATATTACCCTAGAAATCAATTATTATATTTAAAAAATAGAATAAATAACCCAGGAGAAGAATAACATATGCATCACCTTTTTAACATAAGAGTTGTTTTTTAGTGAACTGGAGAATATTGACTAGTCTAGTGATGATGTTGTGAATACTGTCTACCCAATGAAAATGAAAAACAAAATTTGGTTTCCCTGCCGCACATAGCACAAAGATACCACTTGATAAACCAAAGAGATAAAACAAAACAAAGCCATAGAACTATTAAGAGAACATGTTATTAACTATTTTTATAACATAGTTGAAGGCCTACCAAGGAACATTCCAAATCTGGAAAACATGAAGAAAATGGACAGGTTTTACATCAATGACATTATGAAATTCTGTACGAAGGAAATCTTGTGTTAATTAATTGGATGAAGAAGCAACAGTTCAAAAGGATCTGTTGGGAGAAGTAACAGAAAAAAAAAGAATTATGAAAACCATGCTCCACAAATCAGTAAGAAAATGAAAATGCAAAGCAATGAAAAATAAGCAAAAGATAAAACAAGATTATTGAGAATAAAGCAATCTAAATAGCAAGTGAATATTTTAATATCACTATAATCAAGAAAAACTGCTATTAATATCACTTATCTTTTATAAAGGCAAAAATGTCAAATGTTAAAAACCAGCAATGAGAATGCATATCACAAGGTGCTTTAATGTACTGCTGATTTTAGCATAAATACTTGCATTTTTAAAGAAGGAAATTTGGTAATCTTAGTACAAATTAACACAAACACATCCTTTGGTAGTAAGCCAGAAAAATAACCATTCACAAATATTTTATAATTCTTTAGTGCTATATGTAAATCTCCATATCTTTCTCCCCTCTCTCTATATATGTATTATGGTTTTGTTTGTGTCTTAGTCATTTTTCTGCTGCTATCATAGAATTTCATGGACTGAGTAATTTAGAAGCAATAGAAGTTTTTTTGGCTCATGGTTCTTGGAAGTCCAATAGGATGATGCTGGTATCTGGTGAGAGTACTCCTGTGATGTGTCATAACAAAGTGGAAAGACAGACAGGGAAGGTGGAGAGAGCTCAGTTTTTTTTATAACAAAATCTCTCTGACAATAGGAAATTGATTCCAAATGATAACAACATCAGTCTATTCATGAGATGGATCCCTCATGACCTAATTACCTCTTATAGGTCCCACCTTCCAATAATGTCATAGAGGCAATTAAATTTCTTTATAAGTTCTGAAGAGGACATTCAAACCACTGCAATTTGTATAAAATAATCAATTACTCCATCAACAGTAATATTTTTATATTTTAAAATATAAAAATGATATTGTGTTCATAATTTTAGATGCTTGCCAATTTATGTGGGCAATTTTTATATTGACAAAATAGAAAGATTTAAAGATATACCATTCAGTGAAAATAGAAAACTGTAATGCTTTCACTTAGAAATTGATAATACAACACAAACATATCTGTATATGTATACAAATAAATAAATGGGGAAATAGAAGGATGCATTCTGAATTTCTGACAGAAGATACTATGGGAAAGGTAGTTGGAATGAGAACAGAGAGAGTGATTAAGGAGATCTTTCTAATTTTATTTTGTCTACTATCTTTGCATATCATAAAACTTAAAATGAATCGATGAAACTTTGACTTCTGTCCAAGATAGAATGTTAGCAAAAAGATTTACATTCTAGCCTGAAACAAACAAAAGATGAGCAAAATATATTTTAAAAAATGGTTTCAAGGAACTGAATATGAGGCCATAGATGATGATGATTCTGGGAGATAGGAAACAAACGAGGCAAGGACCACCATGGTCGCAGATCACCACCTGGAGCAGGTTTCCAGGCCATGGCAGGAACAAGGGGTCTGGCCAACTGACTGAGTTGAGGAGCCAGAGCTGAGAGTAGAGGGAAACCATGTGGCTGTAGTATTTAGGACAGAGTACTGGATCAGGGGAGGAGTGGGAGAGCTGCACAAGAACAGAATTCCAGACATAGAAAAAGAGTTCCCTGTAAGCCCTCAGCTGAGCACAGATACATGCAAACATTGAGAAATGATCATAGTTTGCAGAAAGAACCTTCAGGAAAATTAGCAATAATAGAATCCAGTGCTCATGTAGGACTGAAATAGTACATGTTCATACCTACCAAAGAGTAAAAGCTCAGATTTTAGAAAGCACATAAGGGTTTTGCTTCACTATTTGGGAGTACTTAGAACTAGACTGAGCACTATCCTGGATCCTCCTAACAAAACTTAAAAGGAAAACATAAAATCATAAAATTGGTTTTAAGTAGTTTAACAATGGCCCAGAATAAAACTCAAGAATATTTATGAGAATACTAAAAGTAAAATAAAAAAGAAGTAAAATTGAACCAAAAATACCAGGCAAACAAAATATCAGAAAAAAACAAACCAGAGTGAGGAGCAATACAATTAATCAAATTCATCACAGAACTGACACAGATGTTAAAACTAACAAAGACATTAAGTCAATAAATGTAAATGAGTTCCGTGTGTTCCAAAAAGTAAGCAACAACCTGAAAATATAACAAAAGGCCAAAATAGAAGTTTTAGAGATGGAAACTCCTTTTAATGGCATTGATAATACACTGGAAAAGATCAATGAGAGTGTAGACATACAATGAAAAACTAACAGAAAAGGATCACAGAGGAAAAAAGAATGGAGCATCAGTGAGCTATGGGAAAACTTCATCTAATATAAGTGGAATCAATGCCCTTGAACAGGAGGACTAGTGAGTATGATTTTTTTTAAAGGTAGAAATTAAGGAAAATAAGAACAGAGAAAAGATGGGATAAATAGAAAAAAAAATGATTTAATAGCTAACATCAGTAGTCACATAAAATATAAATGGCCTAAATATCCCAATTAAAAGACAGAAGTTATTAGGTTGATTGAAAAAATATATGGTTTAGACTGATAAATATTTTATGTGCTTTAAATGAATGCATGTTCTACTCTTATTGATACCTGATTATATATAGCTCTTGACAAATGTGAAATGGATGAAAAATAGGTTAAAAGTAAAGAGATAGAAAACAGATATACTATGCTAACTCTATTTATAACAAATGACAAGTAGCTATATTAATATAAGACAAAGCAAATCAGAACAAAGGTTATTGCCTGGAATGTAACTGCATGACAATAAAGGATACAATTCATAAAAAGGACATAATCCTAAAATTTTATTCATTTAATAGCAGTTTCAAAATACATGAAGCAAAAACTAATAGAGCTTTATAGAGAAACAGGGAATTATTGTCAAATATTTAAATATCCTTCTCTCAATAGTTGGGAGAGAAAGTACACAGATTTCAATAAAGATTCTGAAGTATTGACCAATATTATGGAACAAATTTAAATATTGACAGTTATAGATCACTCCACCCAACAATAGCAGAGCATGCATTCTTTATTTTTTTCAAAGAGAGAGGAACAGTGAGAAAGAGAGAATCAATTTTATTTAGTTTTTCATGTGGTTTTCACTGTTCCAACATTTCGTTGTGTACATGGTGCTGGGGTTTGAGCTTGCGTCCTCACACATGCCAGGCAAGTGCCATAACTGCTGAGCCACTGCTCCAACCCTGAGTGCATTCTTTTAAAGTCCACATAATATTTACTGATCTAAACCATATTTTATGCCACAATATGCATCAATACATTTAAAATGATTCAAGTCATGCAAAATAATTCACTAAGTGCAATGGAATTAAATTAGAAATCAAAACAGGTATCCAAACAAAATCCCTAAATACTCAGAATTGATACTTTACATATACACTTAAAAACCACTGAAAACATTGAAAAGAAAAATACTACAGCATCATTTAATATTGCCCAAGTATAGGAATAGGAAACAGCATGAACATCATAGAAAATCTGATAAAAAAAGAAAAAAAATATTGTTTTTAAGGAATGCAAAGAAAAACTCACAGTAGCAATGACAGATAATGTAATATGTGAATGACTATGGGCTAAGTTTCAACTTAAAAACTTATGTATTTTTAGAGAAACATAAAGAAAATGGTACAAATTTAGAAATTTGTTTTCATATAAAGGAAAACAATCATCTGAGTGAGAAAAATACCCAGGGTAGCAAAGTTAGACGACATTTTTGTCCAAATTCTTGGCAACCTGCTCCTGTGGTATCAAAAGCCATGGAATCTACCACAGTCCCTCAGATGAAGTACTGGAGGGGTGAGGTGACAGCATTGCAGAAATCTGAAGATATAAGGAAGCACCACCTCCCCAGGAAGAGTAGAAACTTACCTTACTACCACTCAAAAACGGAGCATGTCCAGGTGAAAAGGAATCCATCTCATAAACTGTGAGTTAAAACACTTGTAATAAAATCTGGATGCTGTAATGTTGTAAAATATTGTTCTGAGCAGAGGATGAGAGAGCTATAGGAAAATAACTTTTGACTAACCTGCAGTTCTCTTGCTGTTTCAATATTAGCCTCACTTTTAAATTTAAAAAGTAAATGTTAGTCTAACCTGGAGAAGACAGTCATCTCCATAATTTCAGAAACTGCACAGTAGAAATTCCCACTGAGAATCCAAATAATATGTATGCAATCATTTAATTCTGGAAAATTCACAACCTAAACATTTATATTGCTTGTAGGGACAAAATATAGAAGAATCAAGAGACTGGGGTGTGGGTGATTTGGGGATATTTCTGGTTTAAGAACAAATGCATATTATATTGTTACTTTATCTGCCCTTATGATTGTATAATAACTCAACTCCTTAATAAAAAATAAAAAGAAAGAAATGCCAGGATGGTAGGCAGAGAGCAAAGTCCTGGGTCAATGGCTTTTAATCAGGGACCATTCTGTCCCCTAGGAAGCATTTGGTAATGTCTGGAGACAGTTTGGGTTATCACATCTGAGGGGGAAGTATACACTGGTGTCCATCAGTTAAGGATGCTGCAAAACATTCTACAACACAAAAGACTACCCCTCACAGCAAGGAATCATACAGCTTCAAATGGCAGTACTGTGATTGATGGAAAACCTGTGCTAGTTACTTCACTGGACCTAGACCAAAATTAAGACAACTTCATTTGGAAGTTGATAGAAATAATTATTGTTAATTCTTTTTATATTATTCACTAAATATTTTATAATGTAACATATCTATCTATATTATATATGAACACATATATGAAATCTAACCTCCCCCCACACACGTATACAATAGTTATACAAGTAGAAGAATATAACACGTAACCAGAAAACTAAGACAAGAGAATACAACAGAAAAGTATAAAAATGGAAGGCAAAAAGTAAAGGAAAAAACAACACATTATAGCAGTTAAGAACAAAAGATAATTATAAAAGTAATAAAATATGTGAAATACCACCAAGCTCATAACAATTTTTAAATGATCGTAAGAAAATAGAGAGAAAATACACATACAACATCAGGAATAAAAGAGAAATGTGGATCCACAGATATGGAAAAAATTCAAATTCATAGATAAATGCCATATAAAATATATAAAAATGATATCAGTCAGATAAAAAATTTATAAAATAAAAATGCTATATATATATATTGATTGTACTTGTACAAAGATAAATATAAAATAATATTATAAATAACTGCAGGAGAGTGGCTACCTCTAAAAGAAAATAGAAAGTTGGAACTTTAGCCATATTTTGTGCAATATTATTTTGTTTTTATTTTAAAAATAGAATCTGAAGCAAACACAATAAAATGTTAACATCTGTTAAATCTGGGTGGTCAGTATTTGGGTTTCTGTTATCTCATGTTCTGACCTTTTCAGAGTATGTGAGATATTTCATAATTCAAAATAGAGAGAATTTTTAAATAGCTCTTGTCATAGAACTTTGGCAAAGGTTTTTAAAACAGCTAGATAAATTAAATTTGCTGATTTTTCTCAGGCTTACTTTCCCAGTCAAATAATTCAAATGGATTAATCAGTGATGATTTCTATCTTTAAAAATGCATTTCCTCTTCCTCCTGATTCCACTTGATATATTTTGCAGGCTGAGCAGGTTAAGCTTTTTCTGGGAACACTCATATACCATAAATGTCACAGAGCTGAATCCGCCAATCCCACTCAAGACAGTTGAGGCGCTCCAGTGTGATGGCAACTGGACCACCAAGAGCAAAGGCACGAGCCAAGCTTTTAGTCTACCATGCCAGTTCCCACTGGTACCATGCCTTCTCTGATCAGCTGCTGTTTCTGCCAAGCCTGCACCCAGCATTATGCAGGCACCACTAAATGCGGAATCAGATTTGTCGGTCTCGGTTTTGCCAACCCCACGTCTAGTCACTGAAGTGTTTCCTACCGTTCTCAACACCTCGTGCCTCAACAGCTAACCTACATCTGAATCCTGCAGCTGCTTTTCCTCTCTTCTTCTCAAAGTCCTGTCTACCACTTGTAGAAACCACCCAAATCCTCTTCCTTCTCTTCATTATGGGGAATTTCCACCAACCTCAGGCAGACCACATCCCGCACCACATCCCGTACTCCCTCTTCTACCTTTAGCTATCACCTCTCTGTCTCTCAGGGGCTGCTCAGTTTAACCCCTATCAGTTCAGCTTAATTCAGCCTAAACCCTCCCTAAACATCCGTTTGGGTCAAGGTTCTGGTTTGAGTTCCACTTTTATTTTTAGTTCTGATTTACAAAAGCTGTTAACTCCTTAAGGCAAAACGTTCAGAACTCAGAGCACAAAACTTGGCTCTGCTCTATGGAATCTGGGAGAAAGAAACATCACCCAGTTACCAGACGTCTACAGTAGCTTGAGCAGAGACCTCACTTGATAATTCTACAATACTGATACAAATATTGCAAGATTGCCCTCTTTCAGAGAATTTCTGCTCATTATCCACATATAAAATAAATATCTTGCGGGGAGACAGTTGCAGTTTGGTTGAGGAGAGCTCTCCTGAGCCTCAAGTAGCTTGAGACTACCTGGATAGGTACCAGACGCCAAGGTACCTGCCACCTACCTTCAGTTTGCCAGTACATTTTAGCATAGCATATGCTCTCAGCATTATTTGTTCTCTTACCTCTGACCTACCTCTGTCAAAAGACATTTTTAGAGTGGGAAACTCCCTAAGGTCTTCTCCACTAATGGCTGAAGCCAGGAATTAATTCAGCCTCTCTATTATCGTCTTTCTCATTTTCTTGATGGACCTTTTGCACTGTATCCATCTCCCTGGTTTTTTTGGCCAGTCTCCTCCCTCTAATTTATTTAAAGAACTGCACATTAGGGGCTTTGCTGTTGCTTGCAAAGAGCTCTTAAAATTGTTTTTGAGTCTGTTTACTTTAGAGTTTGCGTCTGACCATCAGTGGTTTCTAAGTTCCCCAATTGCTCTATTTGGGCTATCTCTTTATTCTTCTAAGTGAAATTTTCTCCCAGAATAACCCTTTGGATATTGCTGGTAAAGCAGACAGCATTTGGTTTGACTATCTGATCTTTAGCTGCATGACAGACATATTTTCTTCCAACTCCTAATAGATAATAGACATTTTTAGAGGACTCTAGCCTTTCTGTAGGTGTTCTGTAGGTCTATGTATGTGTATATACATGTGATGTGTTGTGTGTTTGCTACCTTTTCCCCCACACTAATGCCTACAATTTTTTATAGTTCTATTTGATAAAATTGGATGATACAATAACTTTCTGTTGTTGTTGGTTTTATTCTATTGTTTCTTTTTGGTTTTTTTATGTCAGAAATGTAGAACTTAATTTTTCTTTTGTCTAACATTTAAAATATCCCACAATACTTCTTCTGAACCTCATCTAGTTGATACATCAGTTCATTATTGTTGTACTACAAGCCAACCCCAAACTCAGTGGTGTAAAATCGTAAGCATGCATTACTGTTCAACTGTCAGCCGAGAGGTTACTCTGCTTTTGCTGGGCTTACCCTCTTCTCTGAGGTCAACTGCAGGTTGAGTAAGCAACTCTCTGTGGGGCTTTCTCACACGCCTGGAGTCAGCTGGCTATATGCTGGTCTAGGATGGCTTTGTTTGGGACACCTGGACTTTCATTATATGATCTCATTCTCTATCAGGCTAGTCCTAGCTTATTTAAATGGTAATGGCAGAGTTCCACAGAGTATGGAAGTGAGAAGGGCTTTATAAAAAATCTAGACTTGGAACTGGCACATTGTCATTTCAACCAGATTCTATTGGTCAAAGCAAATCATTAGGTTGGCTCAGATTCTATGGATTGGGAAATAAACTTCAGTTCTTGAAGGAAGAGCTACAAAATCATATTATAAATACGTAGAGGGGGACTAATTGGGTCCATTTGCATGCTTAATCTGCCTACCACAATTGACTTCCTTTAATTCTTGATTCTAAAATTCAAAGTGAACAATAAATTCTACTGAACACCTACTATGAGCAAAATACATTATTGGTCACTGAAAGGACCCTGATCTCATGAAATTTAAAATCTTAAGTTTAAGAAGGTAAAAGTTAGGTACTATTAGCAGTTTTGATTTATGAGTAGGATCCAATTCAAACTTTTTTTTCCCCTGAGTTGATTATTTCAATCCAGAATGTATTTTTCCACAGGAATATAAATGGTAGTTTGGGATATAGGCAATGCCATTTTCAAGCCATAATTTGTAGGATATAATATAGCACTAAATTATACCATAAGTATTATAGAAAATAATTACTTTTGTGAGAGCTTTATATTTAAACATTCGCTATTTAATTAGTACTGAGCAATCCACAGTAAGTCTTACACCAGTAACCTTTCCACTCCTTAATTTGGGGATGAAACCAGAAAACAGCTCACTCTGAAGGAAGAAAAACAGTACTACACAACTTTATATGATAAGCACTTTTAGATGTATTATCTATTTATTCTTACACTAGTCTATTGAAGACAGTATTATATCCTCCTTTCTATAGCTAAGAAAATTAAGATCCAATGATGGTATTTAATTTGCTCGTAGTTACAATTCGGGGAATCATCATCATAAGTACCTGTCTGACTGCAAAGACCTCGCTTTTCCCACTGTTCCACTCTAGCCTACGAAAACAAACATTGTGAACAAAGATTCTGAATTGAGGCTCATGGACTAAAACTAACCCTACCATATGCAAATATCACAGTTTTGGAGATAGCTTGTAAGTATGCCACTAATATGAATATTTTGCCTTCATTTCTCTGACAGAAGATGGTATGGTTTCTCAAATGGAACTAAGGGACCAATGTTATCTTCTAATGGAACTAAGCTGAACAGTATAATTCCACATTGTATATCAATCACACTACTAAAGGAATAGATGAAACTATAAATGGAAAGTTGTTAGTATGGGAGGTATACTTTCCCATCTCCCTGTCCTCAGCAAACAAAAGGAGAGAATGAGAATCTGCCAGAGGTTGGCCAGTTTGAAAACCACTGAGCCAAATCAATGTCAGTGTTCTGGTCATTGGTGTGGTAAACCATGTGGTGGAATGGGGATAATTGATCAAAATTTTACATACAAAAACAATAACCATTTTTAAAATTCACAAATCCACATTTGCAACCCATTGTTCTTTCTTTAAAGACGTGCTCAGTGTTTCTAAGAATGCTTATTAAACTTATTTTGGTTTTCCAGTTACCTTGGTGGGTTCGGGGGAAGGCCAGGCTCCCTATAACTCCAAATAGTGAAACCCTATATCCCAAGACCAAATACCCAATATTCTATGTATTTTACTGGCATGTTTTAAAATGCCTGTCTAACCAACTTATTAAGTTATAAGGTTACTGTTTTGAACTTGAAATTGATTTGCTGCTGTTGTTGCAGCAATGTTATAAATCAAGAGTCACAAGTCTAGTATCTACTAGAAAACAGGAAGGCTATGTAAGTGAATGAAACAGGGTCTGATATCAAACAATAGCGAGGAACAGGGTACAGTTCCCCACTGAAGGCACTCTAAGTCACATTAACAATGACAAAACATTGCTAGCCAAACAAAATAAGCCTGCACATCAGATTTGCTGCCAACATATCACTTTGAGTATTAATGCACTGTGATTTGCAGAGTAGCCCGAAAGGCTTTCTATATTTGAGTCATTGTAAAATAGAACAGTGTGTTACTGCACTTTAAATTTAATGTTTTTAATTACATTTATTTTAACTAAAACACAAAACACAAAAATTGTACATAATAATAGAATACCACATGATATTTCAGTACATGTGTATGTTGTGTAATCAGGTTAAACCTATTTATCTCTTCAAACATTTTGAGGTATGTAGTACACAATAACTATAGTAATCCTCCTATGCAACAACACACTAGAATAATTTAACTTTTTACAAAGTTCTGATTTTGCAAAGATGAATTTCACAGTTAAAATTAAAAAGATCTCAACAATTTTGTGTTTTAAAGACAGAGGGACAGTGAGAGAAAGAGAAAATTAATCTTCATTTTTTTTCCATCTGGCCTTTGTTTCTTCAATATTTAGTTGTGTATATGGTGCTGGGGTTTGAACTTGGGTCCTTGTGCATGCCAGCCAAGTACTTTAACTGCTGAGCCACCACTACAGCCTCTCAACAGCATATTGTCCACTTAGAGCTTGTGCCTGATCAACTTTCCCGCCTCCCACTTTGGATATAGCTTACTAATGTAAGCATTTCCTAAAATTAGTTCATTTTTTTGTTCATTAATTCATTCAAACACACATTCATTCATGTATTCAACCATGAATGAGTGTCTCCTCCATTCTATTTTTTTTAATTCATTAAAGATGGTCTTACAATTAGGAGGGAATAACTATCAAGCAATCAAGAACAAATATATAATGACATAGCAAGCCAAGGCTGATGCCATTCCATGGATTCCCTCCTTGGGTTCCCCATGGTTCTGTTTCCCCCTATTTAACCTCCGTATTAATTGGACTTCTCGTAGAAGTTGAAGGTTCCCCTTTGAATTGATTCCCCCATACTACCTCCCTCCAGTCTCGTTGATATCCTTCCTATTCTCTTCCCCTCTCCCTGCCCCCCTCCCTATGTCCCCAGCATCCTAGGCAACCTCCCTGTTCATATAAAAATTCATACATGTTGATGTTATTATTAGCTTACCCATCTATACTGCTTCCGATTGTATTCTAGCTTCCACAAATGAGAGAAAATATTCGGCCCTTCAGTCTCTTAGTTTGGGATATTTCACTTAGCATAATTTTTTCAATTTCCATTCATTTGGCAGCAAAAGCCACAATATTGTTTCCTCTAATAGCTGAGTAGAATTCCATTGTATATAGGTACCAAAGTTTTTGAATCCACTTGTCAAGTGAGGGGCATCTGGGTTGATTCCATAATCTAACTATAGTAAAATTGAGCTGCTATAAACATTGATGAAGCTGTATCTTTATAATATGCCAATTCTAGCTCTTTTGGGAAAATACTTAGGAGTGGGATAGCTGGATCATAAGGCAGTTGCAGCCCTAATTTTTTGAGGAGACTCCACACTGCTTTCCAGAGTGGCTGTGACAGTTTGCAGTCCCACTAGCAATGTGACAGTGTTCCTCTTTTCCCACAGCCCTTCCAGCATCTGTCATTGTTCTTATTCTTCATTTTTGCCCTCTGACTGGAGTGAGGTGGAATCTCAGTGAAGTTTTGATTTGCATTTCTCTGATTGCTAGTGATGTAGATCATTTTCTCATATGTTTATGGGCCTTTTGGACTTCCTACATTGAGAAATTTCTTTTTAGTATCATAGCCCATTCATTGATTGGATTATTTGTGATTTTGGAGTTTAGTTTTATTAGTTCTTTGTATATTCTGAATATTATCCCTCTATCCAAGGTGTAGTAGGCAAAGATTTTCTCCCATTCTGTAGGTTCTCTCTTGAGACTCTTGACTAAATCTTTAGCTGTGCAAAAGCTTTTTAGTTTAATTGCATCCCTTTCATTTATTCTAGATTTTAATGGTTGCACCCTGGGAGTCTTGTTAAAGAAGATGGAGCCAATTCTTATGTCATATAGAGTTGATCCTACTTCTTTTACAAGCAATTGTAAAGTTGCTGGTTTAATATCCAGATCGTTGAACCATTTTGATTTAATTTTTGTGGAGGGTGAAGGTAAGGATGCAATTTCAGTTGCTTACATATGGCTGTCCACTTTGTCCAACACCATTTGTTGAACAGGCTATCCTTGTTCCACACTATGCTTTTGCTCCCTTTATCAAATATCAGATGGTTAAAGATTTGAGAATTTGCTCAGTATCTTCTATTCTGTTCCATTGGTCTTCATTTCTGTTTTGATACCAATACCATGCTGTTTTTTTACTATAGCTGTATAGTATAATTTGAGGTCAGGAATTGAGATACCACCTGCTTCCTCCTTCTTGCTGAGTAATGTTTTGGCTATTCTGGGTCTTCTGTTATTTCATACAAATTTGAGAATTGCTTTTTCTATATCCATGAAAAATTACATTGGTATCTTGATAGGGATTGCATTAAATCTGTATAGGGCTTTGGGTAGAATGGCCATTTTGATTATATTGATTCTCCCTAACCAAGAACATAGAATGTTTTCCATTTACTCAGATATTCTGCAATTTCTTTTTTTAAAGTTTGATAGTTTTTGTTGTAGAGCTCCTTTATATTTTTGTAAGATTGATGCCCAAGTATTTTATTTTATTTCATTTCATTTTATTTTTTTGAGGAGATTGTGAATGGGAAAGATTTCCTGATTTCTTCTTCAGTGGATTTGTTACTGGAGAGTATAAGAAAGCTAATGATTTATTAGTGTTGATCTTATAGCCAGGCACTTTGCTGAAATCGTTTATAAGCTCTACAAGTCTTTTGGTCAAGCTTATTGGGTCTTCTAGGTAGAGAATCATGTCATCAGCAAATAGAGACAACTTGACTTCCTCTTTTCCTATTCAAATTTCTTTAATTTCCTTCTCTTGTCTGATGGCTCTGGCAACGGTTTCAAGGAGTATATTGAATAAGAGTGGTGAAAGTAGACAACCTTGTCTTGTTCCTAAATTCAGTGGAAATGCTTTCAGTCTTTCTCCATTGAGCATAATGTTGGCTATGGGTCTGTCGTAAATGGATATAACATAGTTAAATTATCTTCCCTTGATCCCTATCTTCTCCAGAGTTTTGAGCATAAAAGGGTATTGAATTTTATCAAAGGCCTTTTCTGGATCAATTGAGATGATTATTGATTTTTATTTTTAATTCTGTTTAAGTGGTGAATTACATCAATTGATTTGCATATGTGCGTTCCAGATGCTTCTTTGACATCAGGAAGGGGCTTTTCTTTCCCTCTATCTTCATCAAGCCACACCAGATAAGATTTCCCATGATAGCAGGGACAGGAAAGAAATTTCTGAGTTACTCTGTTTCCTGAGTAGTACTTATATGTGAGCATGTTTCCCTGCTAAGAAAGTTTGTGGCAAGAGGCTAGACTTACAAGTGAAACTGTGAATTTCAAATCATGAACTACAAGCACAAAGCTGAAAATACAGTATGTGAAAGTCCACAATCATTGCATAATTAGTTATCAAATAGCTGGTGCCAAAAATAAATTTTAAATATTTCAAAGCAGGGAACAAATGTTTCAGTTGGGGAAGATCACATCCACATAAACAAATATAAATATAAACTGGGAAAGGACAGTAGAAATTGAATACAGAATGGGGAAAATCCATTTCAAATAACTGGGACCAGTTTGAACAAAATATAGTTTATCTTACTTCAACCCTTACCTGTAGAGAGAATTTGTTTGTACGCATGAAGTCTTCTTTGCTAGTACCTAAAATAAGTAGACTTTCATTTCCTAGTTGGTATCATCCTACAAGAGTGGTATGTAATATACAGCTTTCCATTATAATTATATTTCCATTATAATTTTTAATAGTAAATCCCAAATGCCTATCCCAGAACAGTCTTTCCATAGAATAGGAATTTTATACTATTGTACAATATATTATTCTGTTTCTAGGCTAGACCTTATCCTTCCTACAGAGTTTATAGGCTAAAGGAAATGTGTTCTTTCTCTTTTCCTTCATTATTTGTTTCTATTGCATATTAAATTTATAAGATTTTCAGTCTGTTCCATGTCTGCAGTTTGTTGGTCCACATTTGAAAGATATGGTGTATGTCATCAGTTTTGGGTCAGCAGGCTGGGTCATCCAGAGTTGTATGTCTGTAGGGGCCTCACAGGTACAGCTTTGCTATGCTCTTCTAAATCTAACATTACACCTGCATGTAGGCCCAATTTATCTGCCTTGTGTCACTTCCTGCAATCTTTAATCTCTTTCTCTCTACTGGATCATTAACATAAATTTACAAGTTAATCCAATGTCTCCTATTTTACACATTTTTCCCACAACCCCACATTCACCTCCAATCATTATTAGATTCTCGACTCCCTGACAGCTAAATTTACATAAAGAAGATATAAAGGGGCTGTCTTCCCAACCAATCTCACATTATCTCCTCAACTCAGACTGCTGTCCTTTTCTTCTATTCACACTGCTCTTTTCAAGATTATGAGTGATTTTCTTGTTTCCAATTCTAGTGAGTCTTTGCTCTTTGACCTTAACTTTTCATTAGTATTCAACACTCCTGACAGGGTCTTTCTTTCTGAAAGACGATATTTTCTAGATTTCCACTGTACGGCACTCTCATGGTTTTCTTATTTCTCTGCTTCTGAATCACTCTCCTTTATTGATTTCTCCTTCTCCAACTTCTAGTATTCAAGTGATTTTAGAAGAGCTGTTTAATCCCTCTACTCTTCTAATTTTTCTCCCAAGATCATCACATCCAGGCTGATGGCATTAATGATGATCTATATGCAAATCTGTATCTGTAAGTATGACCTCCTCCTGTAATTGACATCCACATCAGTGTACCACTTCTTTCGGATGTCTAACAGCTTTCACACAATTAATAACAGAACTTTTGGTTTAATCCCAACCCAAAATATTCCTGCTTCATTTCCCTCTCTTTTCTCTATAATGAAGCCATAGTCCCTCTTTATACCTCCCTTTCTGTTAGTGCCTCCACATTCTCCCCCCCAACACACACCCACACCCACACACACACACACACACACACACACAAGGTGTCATGGAAGATTTATTTCCTCTAATTCCAAAATATATTCAAATCAGTCCCTTTCTTTGTTTCTTTCCATTTTAATTTTTACCATTCTAATTAGAGATCAGATTCAAATATTAATAAAGGAGACCCCAAACCCCAAAATACAGTGGCTCCCTTTTGGCTTATGCTAGTGTTCATGGGGTAGTACCACATTTTTTTTCTTATGACATTTGTTGGAATATATATATGTTATTTTAAATTTTATTTTTGCTGATCTGCCTCTTCTATTTTCCATTGTCTAGAGAGATCAGACTTTTATTGGAGCTCTTTTGCTTTTCTGTATCATTGGTGTTTTCTCATTTCTAAACTGTTCAGCATACTGAAATAAATGATGCAAAAAGAAAATAAAAGGAACACACTTCCATGTCCTTTTAATATTTTTTATTAAGGAGTTGAGTTTTTATAAAATCATAGATGCATATAAGTGACAATA
The DNA here is from genome assembly GCA_004027875.1 of Aplodontia rufa. Lineage (NCBI taxonomy): Eukaryota > Metazoa > Chordata > Mammalia > Rodentia > Aplodontiidae > Aplodontia > Aplodontia rufa. The sequence goes on along the minus strand of PVKS010000713.1, from coordinate 26,496 downwards.
TGACATGCATTTAATTCTAATCCAGTCACCCCTACATTGCCCATCCCCCAGTCTCTTGATTCTTCTATATTTCTCCCTACAACAGCTATAAATTTCATATGTATATGCATATATATACACACACACACACACAAGATTATGAATTTTTCAGCATCAAATGATTACACAAGTATTATTTGGCTTCTCTGGGGTGGTAAAGAGTATGCCACATTGTTGATTGTCTCCCTAGGTCCCCGTCATTCATCCCTCCTTCTCTCCTCCTCTCTCCTCTCCCCTACTCCCCGCACCTTCACTGCCACATACATATCTATGGTTTCCCTAGATTTTGCTTTGCTTTCCCTTTTGTGGGTCTAGTACAAGAGCTTGACTACCTTTCACCCTAGCCCGTGTTTTGCTCTATCCTCCACAAATGAGGGTAAACATTCGACCCTTGACTCTCTGGGTTTGGCTAATTTCACTCAGCATGATTTCCTCCATTGCCATCCATTTACCTTCAAAGGCTATAATATTATTGTTTCTAAAGATAAGTAGAATTCCATTGTATACAGAGTTTTTGGATCCTTTGATCCAGTGAGGGGCATCTGGGTTGATTCCATAGTTTAGCTATTATAAATCGAGCTGCTGTGAACATTCATTTTGCTGTGTGGGTGTAATGTGTTGATTCTAACTCATATGGGAAAATACCCAGAAGAGAGAATTAATGAGTGGGATCTAGTGAAATTAAAAAGCTTCTGCTCAATCATGGAATCGGTCAAAACTGTCAAGAGAAAATCTATGGTATGGGAGATGATCATGGCGTGTGTTTCCTCAGACAGGGTACTAATATCCCAAAACTACAAAGAAATAAAAAGCTTAATATCAAAAACACAAACAATCCATTCAATAAATGGGCCAGAGAGCTAAACAGAAACTTCTCAGCAGAGGAAGTTGAGCAAGCCAATGAATACACAAGAAAGTGCTCTAAATCACTAGTAATTGGAGAAAAGTAAATCAAAACTCCCTTAAGATTTCACCTCACTCCAGTCAGATTGGCAAAGATGAAAAATATAAACAGTAACAAATGATGGAGGAGTTGTGGGGAGATAGGAACACAAGCACACTGTTGGTGGAACTGCAGACTGGTCCAGCTGCTCTGGAAAGCAGTGTGAAGAGTCCTCAAAGAGGGGTTGGAGCAGCGGCTCAGTGGTTTCAACGCTTGCCTGGCAAGCACGAGGACCCGGGTTCGAACCCCAGCACCACGTACACAACTAAGTGCTGGAGCAACTAAGGCCATGTGAAAAACTAAATAAAGTTGTTTCTCTCTTTCTCTGTCTCTCTCACTGTCCCTCTCTATTAAAAAAAAAAAAAAAAAAGAATCCTCAAAGAATTAGGGATGGATCCATCATGTGACCCAGCTATCTCTCTTCTGGGTATTTCTATGTTGTTCTTAAAAGGACTGAGGTCACTAGCAGATTTGATATCTGCTCTCAAAATCTTTTTATTTTGCTTTAAATGCAATATTTAAGGTTTTATTTTGCTTTATATGTAATATTTAAGGTTTTTATATAATAATAATGTTTTTATTTGTACTTGGTAACAGGAGCAGGGGATTGTAAGTCCACTCCATTTCTCAAAGTGGAAGTTCTTCCACTGTGTTCTTTTAAATCATAATATGTTTTTTATTTTGAATATAGTTTTCACCTTTGTAAAAATTTTAATTGGCTGTTAATATTTTCTGAGCTCTTCAACCCTGTTATTTATTTTTTCTGTTGATTTGTCATGTATTGAACTATTCTTAGAGAGATTATTTTCTTTATATAATAAACCATCAGCATAAAATATCAAATTTGGACATTTTTCTGATGGTGAAATCTCTTCCATCTTCTGACTTTGCTACTTTTCTATGATGATATTTTTATTGATCTTTTATTTTATACATAAATTTGAAGTCCCATTACATGAATTATAATTGGTTATAATCATCATAATCCAATACTAACACTTTGTTAGAAAGTAGAGGAAAAGAAATACATTCCCCAGGCAATATAACCGCTTATGTGATAATGTGTTGCACAATAAAAATAAGTTATAATGGTGATAAGAATGTGTTAGAAGGAATTAATATCAGGAAAATAGATTCCAGCTCATTTCTCATTTGTTGTCTCAGAGGTTCCCAGGCATCTCGAAAGTATTGTGCCTCGTTAGCACTTCCGTAGAGAAGACAAAATGCAGTTTCTCATGCTGCCTGCTGAAAAGTCAGAATGTTTAACAAAAGATCCAGTAATTTTAATCTTCCTCAGGAGAAGGGAAGAACTGAGAATTTCTCCATGGTTATGTAGCATTATGCTGGAAGGAGGATCTAAGGTGAGAAGTAATAATAATAACAATAGCACTATACTTCCAATAATATGAAAACCAGAGCAAAAAAATCAACAGAGAAACAGTGGACTTTACCAAAAATATAAACCAAAACGACCCAGTAGAACTATATGTAACATTCTACCCAACTGCATCAGAATTCACATTTGTCTTGGGTGCACAGGAGACAATCTTCAGGATAGATCAGTGTCAGGTCACAAACCAAGTCTTCATAAATCTTGGAAGATTGAAATCATACCAAGAATAATGAAACTAGAAATCAATAGGAGAAGGAAAATTGAAAAAAATTAAACATTTGGAAATTAAATGATACTGTGAATAGCTAATGAGTCAAAGAGGAAAACAAAAGGAAAATGAGAATTTATCTTGAGAAAAATAAAAAATGAACACAGAATATAGCAAAAATTATGGGATTCAGCAAAAGCAACACTAATTTGAAGGTTTAATAATTACAAATACCTACATTAAAATGAAGAAAGGTGTCAAACAACCCTAATTTTGTACCTCAGAGAAGCAGAAAGAAATGGACAAACTAAGGCCAAAGTTCACATAAATATATATGTGAACATACATATATATATGGTCACATACATATATATATATGAAGTAAGAATCAAAGAATAATAAAAATCAACAAAAATAAGATTAAAAAATAGGAACAAGTATGACATTTACTAAGACTTAAAAAGAAAGAAATAAAAATAAAAATAAAAGATGACATTATGGCTGATGTTACAGAAGTAAAAAGGGTTGTAAGAAGTTGCTATGAAAAATTTTATGCCAACAAGTTGGATAAACTGGAACAGTTGTGTATATTCCTAGAAAATGAACCAAGACTTAATTAAGAAAAATAAATGGAAACATGAATAGACTTATAATTAGAAAGCAAATTGAATTAGGTATCACAAAACTTCCAATAAAGAGAAGCCCAGGAAGGCTTCAATGATAAATTCTATGGGACATTTAAAAAAATTAGTTCCAATCCTTTTCAAATTCTTCTAAAACACTGAAGAGGAGAGAACACTTCCAAAATTTTTATATGGGGCCAGAATTCCTCTAACACCAAAGCCAGAACAGGATACTATAAGAAAAGAAAATTGCAAGCCAATATTCCTGGTGAATGTAGATGCAAAAATTCCCAGCAAAATACTAGCAAATCAAATCCAATAGCACATAAAAAGGATGGTGTGCATGAAAAGTAGAAAACTAGAAAGAAAAGATAGCTCAACTTATAATAATTAATCAATGTTAAACATCACATCAAGAGAGTAAGCATAGGAATCACACAATCTGCATAAACACAGAAAAAGCATTTGATGAAATTCAAAATAATTTTATAATTAAAACCTTAAAATCTAGAAATAGAACTTACTTAAACATAACAAAGGTCTTATATGAAAAGTCCACAGCTAACCTCATATTCAGTGATAAAAATAAAAGGTTTCTCTGAAGGATTAGGAACAAGGCAGGCCCACACTCACTACTTCTAGGAGGCATAATACTGGAAGTCTTAGCCAGAACAATTAGACAAGAAAAAAAAAAAAAAACACAAAAAACAATGTCATCCAAATTGAAAAGGAAGAAGTAAAATTGTATCTCGTCGTAGATGACATGATCTACTATGTAGGAAACTGCCTCCCATACAAATATGTAGGAATAGTAAATGGGACTATATGTTCAAGTTCCAATATATAAGAATTGCACACACACAAAATCCTGGTAGAATTTATAAATTAACTCAGTACAGTTGCAGGGCATAAAATCAAATACAAAAAATCCAAAAGCAAGTTAAGAAAACAATCCAATTTATGGTTGCATTAAAAATAATAAAATATTTACAAATAAATTTAAGGAGGCAAAACTTGTACATTGAAAATAACAAAACATTGCTGAAAGAAATGAAAGAAGATACAAATAAGTAGAAAAATCCTGTTGATGAATTGGAATATTTATTTTTAAAATGTTCATGCTAGGGCTGGAGTGGTAGCTCAGCAGTTACAGTGCTTGTCAGGTATATGCTAGGATGCATGTTCAAACCCCACCACCACGTACACAATGAGTGTTGGAGCAATGGAAGCCTCATGAAAAACTAAATAAAACTGATTCTCTCTTTCTCTGCCTCACTGTCATGTTAACAAAAGAAAAAAATGTTCACACTACTCAAAGCAATCTATAGATCCAATGTAATCCCTATCAAAATTCCAATTCTGTTTTTCAAAGAAATAATATGCTAATGGAACCATAAAGACCGAAATAGCGAAAACAATCTTAAGGACAAATAACAAAGCTGGTGGACTCACATTTCCTGGTTTAAAAACAAAATGGAAACAGTAATCAAAACACTGTGGAACTGTGTAAACGCAGACACATAGTCCAACAGAACAGAAGAGAGATCCCGTAAATAAACTCGTGCCTGCATAGTCATCTGATCTTTGAAAAGGGTGTCACAAATACACAATGAGTGAAAAACAGACTCTTCAATAAATGATGTTGAGGAAACAGGATATGGACATGGAAAATAATGAAATTAGATCCCTATCTTACACCACACCTGAAAATCAATCAAAATCAATTAAAGACTTAAACATATGGCCTGAATCTATAAAACTTTCAGAAGAAAACATCTGGGAAAAGTTTTGTGACAATTGGTCTTAGCAAGGGTTTCTTGGATGTGATACCTAAAGCACAGGCAGCAAAAGTAAAAAGAGATAAATAAGACTATGCAACATTATAAAAGCTGCTGTACAGCAAAGGACACAACAGAGTGAAAAAGCAATCTATCGAAGGAGAGAAACTCTTACCAATTATATGTCTACCAAGGGGGCAATATCCTAAACCTATAAGGAGCTCCTACAAATCACTAGTCAAAAATTCAATTTAAAATGGGCAAATGACTTGAATAGACATTTCTCCATAGTCAACAGAATATAAAACAATGCACGAAAATATCAATCATTAAGAAGACACAAATCAAACTGCAATGAGATATGACCTCACACCTATTAGAATAGCTATTATAAGGCAACAGCATCAATATGGAAAGAAGAGAAAAAAAGGTGTTGGCAAGGGAAGAAGAAATTGAAACCATCAGGTACAGCTGATGGGTATGTACAATGGAAAAGTCATTATGGAAAATAGGGAGATTTCTCAAAAGTTAAAAACAGAATCACCATATGATTCAGTAATTCCTCTTTTGGATATTTATCTGAAATAATTGATATCAGTATTTCAATGATGTATTCACACTCCTATATTCATTAGATCATTGTTCACAATAGCTAAGGGTGAAAACAACCTAACTGTCCATGAAAAGATGACTGGATAAAGAAAATGTGGTATATCCATATAGTGAGATGCTTTTTGGTCTTAAAAATTAGGGAAAATAACAATATGCAACAACATGGATAAACATGGAGGGACGATATGCTAAGTGAAATAAGTCATTCATAGGCTTCATAGTCCATGAGTTTATGTAAGCTCTCCAAAGTAGTCAAACTACATTGACTTTGGAAGTAGGTATAGGTAGGGGTAGGGGGAAATACTGTTCAAATGGATGGAAAATTTCAGTTATGCAAGATGAAAAAGTTCTAAAGATCCATGGTGCAATATTGTGTCTGTAGATAATAATAGTATATAGTGCAGTTAAATGTTAAGAGGGAAGACATCATATTATGTGTTTGTTACTAAGCTTATGTTATGTGTAATAAAGTCCATGCTGATGATAACTCCCATGTTAACTGGAAAAGAACTGCTTTGAGGAAAGCTTTACTTAATCCCAAAGCAAAGATATTTTTTCTCACTAATTTTAGGTTACATACCTGCTCACATTGAACTCCACAAATAATTTTATCATTAAGAAAAAATTATTTATTAAGTATGATATTTCTGTGATTGTCCTTTTCCTATGAAAAATACTTATTTTAAAAATATGGTATATGAATACATAAATGTCTTGGGACTTAGAGCCTTCTGCCTCATCACCTTCAAATTGCATGGGCCAGGTGAAATTTCTTAGTCTCTCTATGGCTCAGTTTCCTCATATGAAAATTATGCATATTCCATGGAAAATTTTAGCCAAGTTAATTGGAATTAATCTACATAAATGTAATAGAGAACTTTACGGTCCATGAGAACCAGTCAATAAATGATAGTTTGTGTATTTCCCAAAGATGCAGTGTAATTGGATCATGTTGCTTTGACCTCACATGGAGCACTGCAGGAAGGCAGAGAGCATACTGAGCCAGCGTGGAAGCCCATGTCATTGCTCACACTCCTCCCACAGAATATTTGGTTAGCTCAAGCTCTGATCAATACATGGTCCAATGTATTGTAATAAAGTTGGCATATCATTTAAGAGGCATTCATTTGCAAAAATTGTCTTTAAAGATCAGGAAATACATTAAGTCAGGTAAAAGAAATGAGAAGTATGGCAATTTCTCAGGCTTAGGTAGCCCTTCTTTGAAATCCACAGGGACTTGTGTCTTTCTATCTCGCCTGGCTGTGTTGTGTCCTCAAGTGGGTTCTCCTAATGATTACAAGATAGCTTTAAGAAGCAGGAGCAACGTCCTCTGTATAAGAAAGAAACTTATTTCCTACCACTCAAATATGTCTTTTCCTTTAGTCTGATTGGGCCTTTTAAAATATGGAGTGTACTTTTGGATGACAGTGAAATACTAATTGACTGAATTATTTCAACTAGGATTCCTTGTAAACTGGGGAAATGATGAACAGCTGAACAAAACTGGGGAATAATTAATAAGAGGAAGTGCAGGTGAATGCTGAGTATCTCCCAAGCATATTGATTAAGCACAATTTCTTTAATACTATATATCGTTGCTAAAGTAATCTATGTACAAAAAGATCTAGTTCTGGTTAATTTCTTGGAAGGGTCCATCTATCTTAAATATGTGCAATTTCATTGACTTCAAGTAATATAATACATGCATCTTGCAAGAATTTTCAGAAATCTCTCCCAAACATTTATGCTTTTATATACTTATTAAAATATCACCATAAATGTGGGCCAAACTAATTAATAACAAGATATCTAAAATCTAGAATTTAGGTGCTGGTGGGAGGTATCTGAAGTTGGGATTTCAGATGTTGCTTTAAAACTTGTTTATTACAGATTTGAAACTGGACTGACAATTTAAATTTTACAAATAATCTTCTGCATTTTACAAAATATTAAAAGTATATTTAGAATTGGCTGCATTGCCAGTTGGAAGGAAGTGTGAAGGAACAAGAGCGGAGGTGGTGAGTGAATGTCTTTTAGTACATGATTGGACTCAGTATATTTTAATATGCTGTGGGTGTACCAGTTAAAAGACTAATTGTTAACAGGAGAGAAGAAATGGAGACAAGTTTAAAAACAAAACGATGTGAATCATTGATCAGCTCTCCCCCCCCTTTTTTTTTTGTTTGTAGAATGTGTGACTTAGGTGTTTAAATCTTAAAGTCATTTGCAGGGAACACCCTTATTAAAAGTTCTCATTAGTTTTTTTTTTTTTTTTTTTACCTATATTTAGTATAAAAGCAGTCACTAGTCTTAGCCTAATTATTCCATTCTGCTCCATATAATTTCATTGCTCTTGGTCTGAACAGTGACAAACCAATTATTTCTGCCCAGATTTTTAAGGATTATTGACTCAGTCAGTGACATTTCCCCACAGACTGAATCTTAGCACCTGTTGTTCAGAATATAAGCTTTTTGTAGGATGGAGCGGCCAGCAAGATTTAGATGAAAGGAAGGTCGCTAAGATTCACCAGCTTGTGGATAAAACATAGGTTCAAATCCACCTCTCAGTCTCTAGACTTGAACAGAACAGGCTCCTGTATTCCCAGGACCTGACACCCACACCTCCCCACAACCATGAGTGCTGTATGCATTTCCTAGGACTGCTGTAACAGTACCACACACCAGGTGTCTTAAAATGACAGACATTTAATGTCTCAAAACCAAGGTGTCAACAGGACCATCTTCTTCTGAAGGCCCTAGGGAAGGACCTGTTTTGGGGCTCTCTCCTCATTTCTGGTGGCCTTCCACATTCCTCGGCTTGTAAATAGCTGTCTTCTCCCTGTTTCTCCTCACATTCCCCCTAGTGTCTGTTTCTATCCAAATTTCCTTTCTGTGAGGACACCAGCCATATTGGATTAGGGCCTACCCTAGTCACTGCTTTCAGTTTGGTTACCTCTGTGAAGGCACTGGGAGTTAGAATGTCAGTATAACACATAACATATGCTTCTCACATTGGCATCTGTGAGAATCCCCAGGTCATATGTGGCATAAGCTGCCTAGAGTCACCATCCAGGGACTATTCCCCACACATTCCAGGGTACAGGGTTAGCCCACAGCTTAGCTGATAGCTCCGTTGAAACAATTATTACCTGAATGACTACTATGTGCCATCTTGCCCTTATCTTTCAAAATATGCAATGTTAATTCTTATTAATTCATTATTTATTTGTGGGAGACATCATTTGTGATACTACAATGTGCCAGCCCCTCAGAACACATTCCAAGACCAAAAAGAAACGATGCTTCCCACAAATAAACAAGTAATCAAATAATTAGAAATGTTATTACAGATTTTGTAAGATACAGACAAGGTAGAGGTAAAAAGAATAATAAGGGAGAGTCCCTACCAACCTTGGAGACTGTTACTTTCTGTAACTTTTCTGAGTTACAGTAAACCACGTTGAGTAGGTGGCCTTCTAACCTAGACCTGCAGGATTAGAAAAAAAGTCAGAAGATTGAAAACCAAGTAATTTCTTATTCCAGGTACAGGAAATAGTATGTGCAAAGGCCCTGAGGCATGAAAGAGCTCGTTCTAGTTTAAGATCTGAAAGCCAGATAAGATATCTAGACCTTGCTACATCTATATTATTGACAGAATAATGCTACCTAATTTATATAACAAAGAAAGATTTGGCATTGGATTTATTTTTCCATCACCAGTATGTCTTCCTCCCCTGGATTGGTTAATTGCTACTCTTGCTAGTCATATCTCTCTCCTCCTCCCTACTCCTACTCCCTCATACTTTCCTTGTTCAGACCTTTGCCACATTGCGGTGGGGTTCCTGAAGCAGCTTTAACATCCGCAGTCCTGTTCTAGAATTTATGCTTCATGCCTCAACTACAGGGGACAGACAGCTGAGCCTGTTCAGATTTGTGCCCTCTGCTGAAAGCACACTGTCCACAGCATGACTCTAGAAGGCTTCTTACTGTGATCTCCAAAGATCACTAAGGTTTGGTCCCTGTTCCAAGTTCAGGCTGATAATCTGCCATCCCTGTCATCAACCTCAAGCACCCACACAAGTTTTACAGTCCTTTCCTTTATCAGGATGTTTGTACCTCCGGCCCATGCTTATATTGTTGCCTTGGTCTAAGGACGTTTTAGTGATGTCTAATAAATCCTTTAACATCTAACAGAGGGGCTTCCTCCCCCATAATGCTTTCCCAGAACATCTTGACTAAACAGCGTGGAGCTCCTTGATCCTGCCACATGTAAATCCCCGTGACTCCCTCAGCACACTGCACTTCAAAGGTCTGTTTTTGGGGTTTTAGGCAGACAGTGTGCTTTCTCCTTTGCACAAATCCAGTACAGTGCCTGGAACATATAGGACATTCAACAATTTTCTGCTGAGTAAGTAAATGGATGCTACTTCCTTAGATATAGCAAAGAAGTAAACTTCACAGTTTGAAGCTATCAGATGTTTTAGTGAATCTAGCAACTGTTTTATTCTGGCTCACTCCTTCCCTTGTTGTTAAAAAAACTCTCTTCTATACTGGCTACTTCTGAGATTGGGAGGACTCACCTCACTGATTTCACCCTCCTGGAAACCACAGCTCTTGAAGTTTTGAATCACAATACTGGAGACAGGGTACCTTGTCCTCATCACTTCAAATCCAACCTGAACATCCTACAGGGAAAATCATAACCTCCTTGCTAGGGCTGGTGTTGTTCTACACAATAGCACCTCTAACATTTCCTCATATTCCTGATTTGCCACAATAATCTTCAGGTGTCTTTCATTAGGATGTCCCAGTATTAGAGTTCTTAATTCCATCATCAATATTTAAAACAGGTACCATCTATGCACTGCTCATCTCTGAGTCTTTCTATTTAGAACAGACCAGGCAATGGCATGAAGAATGTATAAATAGACTCAGTCAAACTTAAAAGCTCAGAGATCTATTAATGCTTGTGAAGTTTGTTACAGAATATTTCTTTTCAGCACAACATATGCACAAGATTATGTGTTTGGAGAAGAGAAGCAGCTCCTTAGCAAAAGTGTAAGGCCTTAGAGCTTGTTCTTTTCTGAGATAGCACCTTGCAAACCGTGCCCATTGCTGTGCTATATTCTGTGGATATTTTGGGGACAAGTGTCAGGACATGTTTCATGAGCACAGGTGTATTCTATTTGTGTCAGCATCTGCAGAGTAAAGGAAGGTGTTGAAAGAAAAAGAATAGACACTTTTACCCATTTCAGCGAGGCTGCCATTCAGAAAGACTCATCTTGGCGTTCTCCTGAACAGGGCCTGGTAACACTCCGAACTGAGGCATGCTGAGAAGTGATTCCAAATCCAAAACAATCCTGTTCAAGCTTTGCTTCCTTTGGTATGAGGTTTAGCAAGTAGTCTTATGACTACTTGTTGGAAACTTGCCTTCCAAGGTCACTGCTACATGGGTTTAAGGGTAGGAGAAGGTCATGGTACCATTCAAGAGATTAGAGAAAAACAAACAAAATGGTACTAAAAGAAGTCTGTCTGTCTCTCATTTCCACCTCACAGGACCCTTTGCCTGTAGAGTCTGGTGTAATTCACCCTGTCCCAGCAGGAGACAGTTCTGCTGCTGTGGTGATTTACCCAGCTCCGCTCATTTCCCGATCAGCATTGCTGCTACAGGGACTGTCAGCATGGCCCCTCTTCAGAGACAGCGCTGACCTGCTGAGACCCATGTTGCCCACTGCAGTCTGGTTGCTTTAGTAGAGCTGCAGTTATGGTTTGGGTGAGAAGGAAAAGGCGTTGGTCTCACAAAAGTCATACATTTTAATTCTTCTTGGAAGTGAAAAGGGTATCAAAAAGCCAAACATTGAATGTTTTTGCTCACAGATAGAAGCTAATCCAAAATATGGGGAAGGAATTAAAAAAAAAAAAAGATTAGATCAGTGGAATAGACAAAAGGGAACGAAGGGCAGGGAAGAAGGACCGGACAAGGCAAATAGTGGATGGACTCTGACCAAACGTTCCTGCATACATATCTGAATATACTACAGTGAATCTCGCCAACGTGTAGGTCCGTAAGAAATTAGTTTGAAAAAATAGATTTAGGTAAATGACAGAAAGATCAGTAGAGCAAACGGAAGGAAGCAGCCGGTAGGAGGAAGGGGAGGACAAGGGGAGGCAGTGGAGACTGACTTAGAGCAAGTTATAGTCCATGCTTTTATAATTATGTCAAAATGAATTCTACTGTCATCTGTAAAATAAAGAGAAACATTTTTTTGTTTTAATTTTAAAAGCATATCCTTGACCACTCTGTTTTACAGAGTCCCTTTCCCTAGGAATCTTAGACAAATTTTCAAGGACCAGATTAGAGGTCATGTATTATAAAAAGTCATAGGTAAAAACATTCTTATCAGCCAAGATCCACCCACGTTCAAGAGTCGAGACAGGACATATTTTTTTCTCTTTGTGATTCTCAATAAGCTGCCTCACAGGAGAAATATGTCCTCTCTTTTTAAAATAGTCTTAAGTATAAATCCTGAAATTCTGAAATTTGGATTCTTTTCTCTAAATGTTCTTCCACATAGCATTGTCTTATTTTTGCAAGAGTTGCATTACCTTCAGTAATTCTATGTATACAGAATATCCTTATAAATACCAACATAGATTTTAAAAAGTCATTGGTGATAACAACAAATTAATTTTTTTAACTTTTAAAATCTTGAAACAGAGAGTATTCTTTCCTGACCTATTATTTGTGGTTGAGTTACATATGCCCTTTCCATTCAAATACTTCAATGTGAATTTCATTAAAAATAATCATAATACAGTTATCAACCTCAGTTTAATTAGTATCGATACATCTAATAAATCTATTATGGATCAAATCTGTCATCTGCATTTTAATTTTTCATTTGGTCCAATAATACCCTTGATAACATTTATTCCTTTATATAATGCTGGATCTGGACGAGATTTATACATTGCATTTAGTAGTCATGTCTCTTTCCTCTCCCTTAACCTGGAATTGTCTAACCTTCTTCATTTGTCTTTCATAATCCTGACATTCTTGAGAAATGTGATCACTATCCTGTATTTTAAATAATTGTTTCTTTTGGGGTTTTGATGTTTTTTCCTGATTACATTTATGTTACATATTCCTAGGTGCTATATCTGGACACACACAATGGTATTCTGCCTCTCTTTGATGGTATTAGTTTTGTCCAAAGTGTTGCCTGATTTCTCTGCTGTATAATGAATTATTGTTTTTTTTTTCTTGAAATTCATAAGCAGTTTGTGTGCAGATGCCCTAAGATGATTCAAATATTCAGATCATTAAAATTTAGCAGCCATTACTACTTTTAAAATGCCAACTAGCCCTAATACATCATCCACATTTACAAGTTGACTTCTGTCAACCTATTGGAAATATAGATGCTCCTTTCTCATCTTATTCATACCCTGCCCCAGTTTTGGAATTAGTCCAGAATTTGGAGTCCTTTTAGTGGTGAGTAGAATTAGAGACCAAAGTCTGAGTTCCAGATGTCCCCAACTGGAAAGTGGTTTCTTCTTCCTCTTCTTCTCCTCCTCCTTCTCCTTTCTTTATGTGTATATTTTTTTTGCATTTTTATTGGTGTTTTTCTATTACATTTCAAAAATGCACACAAAATAACAATATAATTTGGCTGATATATAATTTATCTGCCCCCAACACTCCCTTCCTCCTCCCTGTCCCTTGGTCCTTCTCTTCTGCTGATCCTCCTTTTAATTTTTTTCTATTCCAATTTTTATTGATTGTGTAGAAAGTATTTAGTTTCCTAGAGGTGCAAAATATATTTCCTTCCCCCCTTAACCCTCCCTTTTTTCCTTAGCGACTTTCTTCCCCTCTCCCCTTGTTTCTCTACTAGACTTCCTTTACTTCATCTTTCATTTGTATTTGAATGGTTCTTTATGAAATCTTATCCCTTCCTCCCCCTTTCCCTTATTTTACTCAAGTTTCCACAAATGAGAGAAAACATATGACTTCGGAGTTTGGCTAATTTCACTTAGCATGATATTCTCCATTTCCATTCATTTGCTGGTGAATGCCATAATTTCATTCTAATAGCTGAGTAGAACTCCACTGTATGTGTATACCACAATTTCTTAATCCACTCATTTAGTCATAGGCATTTGGGTTGATTCAATAATTTAGCTATTGTGAATTGTGCTGCTGTAAACATTGATGTGGCTGTGTTATTATAGTATGCTAATTTTAGATGTTTGATGAAGATCCCCAGGAGTGGGATAGCTGGGTCATATGGTGGTTTCACCCCTAATTTTTAAAGAAATCTCCATAGTGCTTTCCAGAGTGGTTGATAATGATTTTAGGAGACAGAGCTAGGAAATACTTGCATGTTTCAGATCACTGTATTCTCCAGCATACACATAAACATTCATGTACACATATGTATGCATGTGCATGTACTCATGCATACATACATGTATACTCACATTCTAGAAATTATAAGTTCATATAAAGTCCTCCAATTCCAATTTGCCATTGGAGGGGTGCCTCATTGCTTTTCAATTTCCGTGTTTTCATGTTTCTTCTCCCTCAGTGAGAAGCCTGGCTCCCAACAATATTACATTTATTTACTTGCTCATTCATTTGCTCATTTCTTTCCACCTAAACTTGTTTCAGAATTGAGGTATCCATCACAAAACTGTTTTAATTAGAACAAATGGAATACCTTTTCTGAAGTATAGCTCTATTCTTCTCTTATACTCAGTGTCATAGGAGTCACAAAGGCTTAAATTACATCAAGTTCCTAAACCTATGCTCTTTTTCTTAATGATATTGTTGTACAATCTTGGCTCCAGGATATTGATTTGTTATCAGCCAGGAAGTTGGGGATGCATATCACTTTCTTTCCTATGCCAGTATGAATATTCATTTTGAAGGGTAGTGGTTTGGAGTTGATGTGAGAATAGTGAGTTTTAGAAAAGGCATTCTGCACCCCTCAAAAGCCCCAGAAATGAGATCCAAGATGCATAAATCAAATTATAATTTTATAACCATTCAAAAAATTTAACCTGCCCTTTACTTTTTCTTCTACCTTAATTTTTTGTTGTTTTTGCTTACGGTCTAGACTGGCAGAGAAATCTGAGATGTAGCTCACATATGAATAGGAATGGAAGAGTTTAAATAGAAATCACCAAGTTTTTGCATGTACCTGGGAAAAGTAATACGTTTATTAATACAATATTTCCTCTGTCAGTAAGAGAAACATTCCAAGATCTTCAGTGAATGCCTGACTTGTGGATAGTACCAATCTATATTTACTTTATTTTCACCCATATATGCATACTTTAATTGTAAATTAGGCACAGTAGGAGATTGAGAATAATTGATAAAATAGGCCAATTATAATAATGTGCTATAATAAAAGTTACTTAAAACTCATGAATTTTTATGTAATATTTTGGAACCACAGTTGACCATATGCAACTGAGGCTGTGGAAAATAAAATTGTGGTTAAGTGGGTAATACTATAAAATGAAGGGTGTTACCATGTAGAAGCATTTCTTAAAGCATGATTCTTGGAATACTAATTATCTGGCATCATTATTCTGAGTATTTAAAAATAAAATTCATAGCCCAGTAAATTTGGAAATGTACATTTTATACTGCCAAGGAGAAATATAATTCATTGAGTCTCTATACAACATTTTAGAAATAATTATTTGTGTACACAATATCTCATGATGTACTATGAATAGTCAAAAAACACATGTGCACATGCACACTCGCCACACATACACATACATACATGCACTTGGAGAAATGCTTCCCAAAAAGTCATACAGAAAGTGATTTTGATATGTTTTTTTTCGGGTGGAGAAGTAGACTAAAGCATTAGTCAATCTGATCAGAATGCCCATATTTGAGCATTCTCAGGATCAGGAGAACACAATCTGGTTATCAGGAACAGCAAAACAGAGAGAGACAAGAGATGGAGCCTGTCCAAGAAACAGAGCTGAAGATAAAAGCCCAGGGAGTGAATAAGGACAGGAAGCTGAAGGTTATGGTTAGTAAAATTAGGAAAAGCATGAGAAGTTTGAAATAAGAGACTAGGCCAGAGGCTTCAACCCTAAACAAGCACAGAGGTTCTCAATTCCTTTACATTGGGCACAGACTTGGTACATGAATGGTTGGATCTGGATGAAAAGAAAAGACTAAGGGAAGCATTTCTTGATGCTCTGTCACTAGAATTTGTGTTTTAATAACCCAGTGGTTATTTCTACCCACTTAAATCCAGAGTGGCATTGAAAGCTTTACCCACCACAGACTTGCAGAGAGTGAAACCCCTCCAGGGTTTTACCAGGAGCTCATGTCAGTCATTGGCAGAGAACTATACTTCCTAAGTCCCAGAACACATGGGCCTGTGCTCTAGTGATTAGGAACAGAAATAGACAAGATCGTTTAAACGCAGATGTAGTACTTTCAAATATGAACTATAAGCAACTACAGCCAGGAAGAGTATAATCTCTTTGCTTCCAATTGAGGGATGTCACATGACAAGAGAAAGGATCCAAGACCTAGAAAGAGGCATTTTCCTTTTGCTGTTCTTTGTGAAGTCATACACCCATTCCTAGGTAAGGAGGAACTGGGGTTTACAACATATCATTCTCTATTTGGATGATTTTATGCTTAGTTACATAATAAGGTGTGTATTTATTTTGCTGAATGCTTGTCTATAGTTTATCTTCGCTACTATATTCTCAGCATCCAGGAAGACAGGGATGTATTGCTTGCTATTCATACCTTGCCTTGACCCTGGTCTCTTCAGGTTAATCTAACAGAATATTTTAAACTGGGTTAAACTGGGTGATTAATAAACAACAGAAATTTATTTCTCACTGTTATGAAGGCAGGAAAGTCCAAGATCATGGTGCCAACAGACAGAGTGTCCAGGTGGGGCCTACTGTCTAGTTGATAGATGACCATCTTTTCTCTGTGTCCTCCCATGGAAGAAGGGATGAGGCTGCTCTCTGTGGACTCTGGTGAAAGAACTTTAATACCATTCACAACTTAATCACTTTGTCAAGTTTCCACCTTTAGACCCCCATCATATTGCTTTCAACCTGGAATTTGGGAGGGACATAAACATTCAGTCCATAGCACTTTGCATATTCCTGGGCACACATGAATGTCCAATATATATATATATATATATATATATATATATATATATATATATAGACTGTGTGAGAATAATAACGTGTACCTCTGAGACTTGTCTAGGAAATAAAATGATGAAACATATAGAAAGAGTTGAACTTTATTCCTTATCCAATAAATTTTGATGCCCTTCATTTTCCCTCCCCAAGTACAGCACTCATAGAGTTAAAAATCTGATGACATTGTTTCTAGGAATAAAATTCAAGAAGAGTTTTAAAAAATAAATAATCACCACTGATTTTGGGGAAATTTCTGAAAGAGGGAAATATTATTGGTAAATATCTAATGATACTTCAAAATATTCCAATATCCAAAGTGAGTATTATTACCTTTCCAATCTACCTTCTTATTTTTTAAGGCAGATTGGTAACAGAAAGGTAAGAATACAGGATATATTATGCTAAAAATTAACCATGCTGTTTAACAAGCTATGAATTGGAGTCAGAGATCTGAAACTCTATACTGAGCTAATTATTATTTTTTCCAATGAAAATGTACATTCATTTTGCAAAGATTGAGCTGCATTTCATCAGAGCTAAAACATAAGAATCCCACCCTTCTTGCCTGCTTTCAGAAAGCTTGTTTGCTATAACCCTTTACCAATAAAAGTCTTGTCTTTAGAGAAAAAAAATTCGGACAAAGATCACCAAATAAGGAGCGAAACTCTTATTACTCTCATCACCTCAAAAACTGTGGGATGAATCATTAAACAGCACTTTCTTTCTCAGTTATCTTCCACAGGTAAAGGGAAGTCATCTTATTTTAAGGAAAAATAAATTAGTAAAACTAAACTACAATATTTATTAATCATGTAGCCTTATTATCTTCAGAGAAAAAATATAGAATATAAAATTAGATATTTTTCTGTTTCAAAATGGAAATGGACCAAAGAGGTAATCTTACAATCCTCCATTCTACAACTGCAGATACAGAGCTTTAAGAAATTTGTTGGATTCCCAGGCAGAAGTGAGCAGCAGACTCAGTCCCTCACTCTTTCCTCAAGCCAAGTCCCCTGGACTTCCATTTCCATAATTTCCTTCTTCCCTTTGGCCTAGTTTTACATTAGAATGACTCTTCCCAACCTCCCTGCCATCCAGTTTTTGCTCTGGGACAAGATTCTTTACCAGATGGCTTGGAGAGTGAAGACAAAAATAAGTTAAAATCATTCTTGAAAAATTTGCATTGTTCAACTGTTTCCATTATTGCTAATAATATGAGCTTGCTTTGTCATTGGGTTTTTGTGTGTGTGTGTGTGTGTGTGTGTGTGTGTGTTTCACATGCTGTGCAAACATTCACTCTGAAATAAATTTTCAATCAAGTCTATTCTCTTGGTGACCAGGAAGAAGCATTTTTAGACACAAAGAGGGAAATAGTATTCTCATCCTCTTCTACAGATTTCTCTTTGCCAAGTTATTGAAATTAGGAAAGAATGAGCTCATAGAACCCAGGGCGACCAACTGAATACCCTTTACCCAGTAGCCATGCTTTCCCCAAGTACGGAGAGAGTGCTTCTTCCAATGAGGTCAAAGAGTCCTTGGGTGGGAAGGAATGTCAGTGTGGCAGAGCTTACTAACCCTACCTGGCAGATGCTCAGAGCGTCCCTGTTCATAAGTGCATTTAGAAGCAGAAGAAGGATCAGCAGGAACGAGCTCTCTAAGAAAATTATGCCCAGCGATATCATGGGGATTTTCCTAGCCTGATTTCCAGAATTAGAAAAAAACTATCCAAGCTTCCTCAAATCAAGATAGTAATAATAGATACAAAAAGGTTTCCTTAGTTAATGAGATATGTATTTAGGGCCTATGGTATGTCAGGCACTGTAGATAGACTGGAGACCCAGGGACAAATAAAACAGTCAGCTTCTGATCTCTACCTGTAGGCTGTTCAAGGTGCTCTAGCTCAGCCCTGGCTCTTATAGGCCTTCCTCATCAGGAGCAAGTTCCTTCCCTTAATCAGTAACTAATCTTTATTACCTACTGTGTCCTGGTAACCATCTTGGCCTTGTGTGGGGTACAAATACACAGATATATCCTCAAATAATAATCAGAATAAGTGGAGAGCCACAATATGTAAAGAAACATAAATTAGTAATGACATTTGATGTTCTGGAATGCTCTATACCTTGATCTAAGTGGAGGCCACATGGGTGTACACATATGTAAAAGTTCATCAAGCCATAGTCTAAAGATTGGTATGTGAAAGAAAAAGATAACATGAGAACTGTTTGCTTTACATTTATATATGTCCTCACCAGATTATAAAAACGATTCAAATCTTTTTACACAGATATGTGCAATTGCCAGACTACAAAATAAGTATGAGGGAAAGCTGAAAGAAAAATAAAGACAGGAAATTTAAAAAGCCACATTTAATGCCATTGTTCCCCAAATAGATGTCATTAAGTCTTACTTGTTACTTGTGGTGGGCTGCGATTCTGGCTCTGAGCCTATGAAAAGAAGGAGCCGTGACTCACAATGACCACAGGATAGAAACAAAGCAGCAGCTCAGGAGAAGCCCAACTATTCTTGGTTTTGAGGACTGAGAGACATTTTCCCCATGGGTCTGCATGGAAAGGCCACTGTGAAAAGTACCAAACCATGTCCTCAGCAACACCCATAAAACAAATTCAATAGCACTTTCTGTTGAGTTGTTTCCTATAATGATTTTTTTTAATGTGAGCCAGTGATATAACAGAGCACAGTTCAACAAAAGCAGTGATACAGGGTCCAAAATGAAATAGATAATTATTCAAGTAGAATAGGTATTCTTATAACTTCAAAGAAAGGGAGTTATGATATGGTCTAGAGAAATCCAGAAAGACTTCACAAAAAAAGGAGATATTTTAGCTAGGTTTTGAACAAAGACCAGGAGACACAAGTTGACAAGAAAGGAAAGAAAGGGGCAAATGTGAGGTAAGAGGTAGAAGGAAAAATATGAAAGAACACGAGTAGGCCAGACTGGTGAATGATTAAAAAAAAAAAAGCAAGATGATTGACAAGGTAAACCGAGGACCAACACTGGAGCAAACGGGGCAGGCTGGGAGGTTAAAACTTCATTCCAGAGACAGAAGGTAGAGGCACACTGAAACACCTCAGGTGCTAGACAGAACAGTCCTGTGGTACAGACTGTTAATACTTAGGAAGATGAAGCTGGCTGCCTTTGGTAGGATAAGTTAGAAAAGAAAGAAAGAGAAGTAGTTCGAAATCTCTTCCCCCAGGCCTCTAGTCAATGCTTTTGTGATGGAGGGTAGACAGTATGCCCGGACACAAAGTGAAATGGTTATCCAAAGGTAATTGTCCCCGAGGCAACAATGAAGCCACACCCATAACCACCGGCAAGTTCTCTCTCCTGGGCCCTGGCTAAAATTTAGCCTGTGGTTTGAAACAACAAGTCAGGGAGGAAGTTTGGATCTTTCTCAAAGCAACATGGAAAAGAAGGGAGAGATGGAAAACAAAATATTTTGGAAGGAGTTGGAAAAGATGACCTACTCAAGGCACCAAATGCACAGAGGGCAAAGGAATGTTTACACTGAAAACCAGACAGCAGGGCTGCCGCCCCGCCTCCCCACAGGAAAGAAAAGATGTTACACAGACACCATCTATATAAATGGGAAATTGCTCCCTCACATGACTCAGGCGGCTATTTATTGGAGGAACACTCAGGGGCTCCAACTGTCCTTTCTTTGAAGAGAAAGGCTGTCACCCTGCTGTTTCTTGGTCCCAGGCCTGCTGACAGCCCTGTGGCGGTGCACACCCCACCATGTGTTCCTTCATTCCTTTACTATGTTTGCGAAGCCAGCATGCCTCACTGGGCGTATTCACTGTTCTATACCTTGCACAAAGACCTCAGATTCCTTTCTGAAATGCCTTTGTGTCTCTGAGAGTACTTGAACCTCCAGGCCAATGATCAGGAGCCTCTCTCTCAGCACCTGAGGAAAGTTGAAACAAATGCAAAACCATATGAACCTTGCCTCTGCTGACCTGCTTGACTAACGATGTGTATACTGTTTTTTGTGTGTTTAAAAAAGAAAGAAAAAAATCTCTGTCTTTGGAAATGAACATGACAAGGGGCTCCACCTGCTGGCCTAGGGGGCTTCCAAAAGGCTGGATTCATGGTAGCAAACTGGAAATAACATCCCCCTCTTAAGTTTTCCCAGGCTCAAGTTCCCTCACAGGTGGCTTGGAAAGAAAACACCAGGCCTTAGTGCCAATGGGCACGGTTTGTTTCTTTAGTTCTCCAACTATTAAATTAGCCTGTAGATCTAATACTTCTGGTGTCATGGAAAGAGTTCCTGACTGGAGACCAAAGCCTGAATTCTCATTCCATCACTTACTATTCCAGTAACATTGGACAAATGCTTAATTTCCTTTGACCCTTCAGTTTTTTCAACTGTACAATGGGAATTGCAGTCCTTTTCCTACCTGTCTTTTAGATTGGTGTTGAGAATCAAACTGAGATTATTAAGGACATGCACAGTTTTGCTATCACAAAGGCCTGTGCAAACCAGCAACAGCCATCTCTTAGCTAAGTGTAACTTCAGTATGGAGAAGAGGCTGAGGAAATCTTTTGGAGAGAAGCTTTCATGTTAGGTTGATTTCTATAGCCTCCCATCTTTGTTGACAAAAGGGGATTCTTCAAGTTGCTTAGTGTGTAAGTGTATACTTAGTGTGACATTGCTCTCGCTGCATCCCCAGACTGTTATGTTCTTCTTCCCTGTTGTGCAAGCTGGTTGGGAAGGAGAAGCCAGGAAGATGCTAGTAAATCAACCTGAGGGCAGTTCTCCCCTGACCTTCACATCTTGTGTAAGACGAATGATGGAAAGGGTCCCTTTCTCTCCCGTTTGTGCACCCTTTCCATCTCACCAGTCACACAGATACGAGGATCCACAGGGAGCCTGGAGGTTGCACAAGGCAATCCTCACATTCGGAGCTGAGCAAAGGGCAGCTTGGAGTCTGAGGCACTCACTCAAAGTTATTCAGCTCGCCGATTAGGCTAGTGTGGTCCCCAGCTCAGAGGCCAGGTCTAAACTTAGATGAACTTGTGAGGCTCTGGAGAGCTCTCAACTAGTTACTCACCTTCCTATGACTTTGTTTACTCATTTAAAAATAGCTATGGAAAATGATCCTACCTCAAAGGGCTCTAGGATAGTCAGGACAAGAAGAGAAGGTGGCTTGCCAACTAATGTCTTTTATAAATGCTTTTAATTATAATCATTTATTTGGGAATATTAAAAAGTCTGAAATCCAGTTTTACATAAAGCTATATATACATATGTACACATGTATATTTATGAAATGCATATGAAGAAGGTAATATACATGCATAACATAACTTTATCACAATAATATGTTACATATACTATAATTTACAGTATGAAATACAATAACATTGACGTATTTATACTACTATAAATATATACTGTGTTTCATAGTACATATATACACACATGTTATATAAATTTGTACTCTAACATGTCAAATGTTTCGAAGACATGATAATCATTATTAATATTATTAGTTTAGAATGAGTATAAATCATCAAATTATTTTAATTAATGAAATGTAATTTTTTAGAATAGTTTTGTTTATAGAAAAATTGTGTGCAATGTACAGAACGTTGTCACACACCCCATCTCCACATACCCACCACATCTCCTACTGTCATTGTCAGTGCAGTACCACATTTGCTACAATCAATGAATCTACACTGATACACCATCACCCAAAGTCTGTCTACATATATATATATGGTTTCCTTCTTGGTATTGTACGTTCCATGAATTTTGACAACTGTTTTATGAAATATATCCACCATTTTTATATAGAATAGTTTTTCTGCCATAAAAATCTGCCGTTCTCTGCCTGTTCACCCCTCTTTGCTCTCAACCTTGGCAACTCCTGGTCTTTTGTTGTTTCAGCAGTTTTCCTTTTTGGAATGTCGTACAGTTGCAGTCACATGGTGTACAACCTTTTCAGATCGGCTTCTTTCACTTAATCATGTGCATTTCCATTTCCTCCATCCTTTTTTGAGGTTTGATAGCTTATTTTTTAGTGTTGACTATATTTTATTTTCTTGATGTACCACAGTTTGTTTATCCATTCAAGGACATCTTGGGTGCTTCCAAATATTGGCAATTATGAATAAATCTGCTATAAATATCTGGATGCAGGTTTTTCTGTGGATATAAATTTTTAATCTGTTTGAGAAAATACCGAGGTGCACAACTGATACAACCCACAGCAAGAGTTTGTTTACTTTTATAAGACATTGCCAGACTGTCTTCTTAAGTCACTGCAATATTTTGTATTTCCGCTATCAACGAATGAGAATTCCTGTTGCTCTATATCCTCATCATAATTTGGTGTTGTCAGAGTTTGAATTTTGACCATTCTCATAGGTGTGTCAGTGGTGTTTCCCTGTTGTTTATATTTTCAAATTCCTAATTATATATGGCAATTATCTTATCATCTATTTATCTTCTCTGGTGTGGTGGCTGTGCAAGTGTTTTGCCCACCTTTATTCAGATTGTTTTCATATAGTTGATTTTTAAGAGTTTTTGTGTATTTTGGAGAACAGTCCTTTATCAGATGTACCTTTTCCAAATATTTTCTCCCATGGTGTGTCTTCTCAAGCTATTGATAATGCCTTTCACAGATCAGTAGTTTTTAATTTTAATGAAGTCCAGCTTATCAATGCTTTCATCTATCATGACTTTGGTGGTGTAGCAAGAAGCTCATTGCCACGTCCAAGGGTATGTAGTTCTTCTCCTATTCTATGATTTTTTATTCAGTTAGTTTCTGTAAAAGGTGTAAAGTCTGTATGTGTAATTTCTTTCTTTGTCTTTTGCATGAGGATGTAGTTATTCCAGCACCCTTTGTTTGAAAAGACCATCTTTTGCTCTATTGTCAAAAATCAGTTGGTTATATTTCTGTGAGTCTATTTCCAGGCCCCATTATGTTCCATTGACCTATTTGTCACACTATCTTGATTTCTGCAGCTTTACAGCACATCTTGATGTAAGAGTATCAGTCCTATGACTTTGTTCTTTACCAATATTGAGTTAGCTGTTCTCGATCTTATGTGTCTCCATATAAATTTTAGAATTAATTTGTCAATATCCAGAGAAAAACTTGTTGAATTTTGATTGAGATTTCACCACACCTATGGATTAATTTGGGAAAAATTGGCATCTTGTTAACATTGACTCTACCTATCTATGAACATGGATTATTTTTTCATTAACTTAATTATTCTTTAGTATATTTCATGAGAGCTTTTATTTTTGCACATTTAGATCTTTTGTATGCATATTTTATTTTTTGGGTGCTAATGTGAATGATATTTCATTTTTAATTTCAAATTTCATTTGGTCATTTCTGGCATATAGAGAAGTTTTGGACTTTTGTCCATTAATTCTTATTTATTTACATTTGTTTACTCTGGATTTAATTTGATTTTCTTTTTCTCATTTCCTAAGGGGGAAATTTAGATGAAAAATTTTGGACTTTCCTTTTTTGAAGATGGATTTTAGATTTTTCTTTATATAGTATAATGCTCTACATTTTCCTATAAACACTGCTTTCACTGTATCAGATTTTGATCAATCATGTTTTCATTTCATTATATTTCCATTACTAATTTCTCTTGAGACTTTTTCTTTGCAGCATGTGTTATAAAGAATGAAGGCTTAAACTTCAAGTGTTATGGTATTTTCCAGCTATATGTTTTTGTTAGTAAATTCTAGTTTAATTGCCTTGTAAGCTCAGAAAAGACGTTGTATTAATCCTTCTCTTTAAAAAAATTAAAGATATGTTTTATAGTCAAGATTATGGTTTATCTTGATGAATGTTTCATGTGATCTTCAAAAAGTGTGTTATCAGCTGTTTTGGGATAAAGATATTTATATATTTCAATTATATTCATTTTGACTTTTTTTGTTAGGGTTATACACATTCAGCACTATTATGATTTCTTGGATTATTGATCCCTGTATTATTCTTGTTATTATTATATCTGTCATGGAACTGTCATTCTGATAAAGTAAGATAGCGATGTAAAATGCCTCTCTCATAGCTAACCCTAAAAGGGATGTTAATTTCTGTACCTTTCCTTGATATTAAAGATTTTTTATAATATTGTATTTGAGAGGCTGGATCTGTGGCTTGGCAGTCATGGCACTTGCCCAGCATGCGCAAATATGCGAGTTCAAACCCCAATACTACGTACACATTCACGTCTTAGAGCAAACTAAATAAAAATTGTTTCTCTCCATCTCTCTCTAACTGTTCTCTCCTAAAATAATAATAACAATAATATTGCATTTGAGTGTGAATCTCCTAGAAATAATTGCTTTTAGAGGGAACTTCCAGTGGACCACAACTTTTAGACTCAAAGGAGTTAATTGTAATGATAGAATAACAACAGCAAAGACTGAGTTTTGGGGTAGGGAGTTCTGTTCCCATAATTACCAACCAATAGGCCTTTCTCCAACTCCAAAGTGTTGCCCTGCTTTCCACATATTCCCAGGAGTCTTAAACCTCAGTATTTCCAACTCTGGAAAGACTCATGGCTCAGTGTGTCTAGAAATAGCTGCACAAATATTCCTCACTTATCAGGGACTACTAGTCCCTCTTTTAAAGGAGTATTAGCCAGAACCCTTCATCTCTTTTCCAACCTGCTCTGCTCACTCTCATGCTGTGATGTTTTGATACTATATTAAAATGAGTATGTGGTTTGTCTGTGTTACCCATGCGTCCAGAGGTCTTTGCCAATCTGTCTGTTTTTCCCTGTGCCTCTAGCACTAGTCACAGTTACTGGAATAAAATATGTGCTCTATTTAATATTTATTAAATGAATAATACATCCGATGAGCAATAAACTTGGATTAAACACAATGCCTGATTTGATTCTCACAACAATATTATGAAATAAGTATTCTAAACATTCCTAAGTTGCAGACCATGGCACCAAGTCTCTGAGCAGTGTTACCTCTTCCAGTTCCTACATAAGAAGTAGCAAAGGTAGAATTTTAAGTCAAATTTCTTTGACTCAGTGATATTCTAGTAAAAATTTAATGACCTACTTTTTAGGAAACAAAAGCCCTAATTAATACTATGTGCAAATATGGATGGTGAAAATATTCCCAGGATGGCCAATTTTAAGCTATCAAAGTGTCATCAGTGGGCTTGAAAAATTCTTGAAAATTTAGCAATTGGCTCTCACAAGCTGTTATGAACTGGCTTTAGAACACCACTGTGTGACAACAAATTTAAAGTGTTTTCAGCTAAGCCAAGGCTGGTATTCAATTCTGTTATAGTGGCTGAAGACCCTAATAATAGCTAGAGAACCCCCCTACACACACACACACACTGCCATAAACTTTGGTTGTAGCCAAACGCTGTATTACAGACTATTTTGCAGCTGGTCATATTACTGACAAATCCACTCATCAGAAATGTTCTTTCTCTCCCCAACACCAGCCACCCACTTCTGGTTTTAGATACAAATTAAGCAGAACAGAGAAATTTAAAGTAAAAGCCCCAAAATATGAAAATCATCTAATGTTCCTTTTTAAGAATAAATACGGGGGCACGGGAAGCAATATCCCGCTGGGAATTTATCAGGCTTTAAGCTCCACAGTTGTTTTGAGACCTAATGGCAATTGATAAGTTGTGTTCATGTTCAAATA